>JBBPQV010001305.1:0-10940 GCA_038092675.1 Boletus rufocinnamomeus | reverse complement strand
TCTCTGCCATATGCTAAGGGGTATTCGTCTCCGACTGAAGGAACGTGTCACACGAGAGAAACACGGAAACAACGAACATACATACCAGGTTCACCATGACTCTCAGCTTTCTTCTGCGCAGCCTCCACAGGATCGTTGGTTCCCCAAGGAAAAACGAGATAAGACGCCTTGCTTAGCTCGGGGACCTGTGGGTTCTTTGGGATGGGAGCATACGACTTAGAACCTGTGAAGAAAGATGGCGCTCAGCCGGTGCCACTAGATAACAGAATCGTCAAGGAAAAGTAGCATATATGCACTCACCCTTCTTTCCCGTGAGAGCTTTACCCAGTCTCCTTCCCGTTCCCTTTACGAGTGCGGAAGCCACCGAGTCAAAGGTGGAGCCAGGAGGAACGAAAGCACCCAAGTTGGGAAGGTGATCATCTACATAGGAGGCCAGCATACATCAAACATGATTTGTGCGACGTTGAAAAGAGACGCGTTGACGATCAGGTTCTCACTACTGCGGACGAGAAACAAGTCCGCACTCACCCTCCTTGATGATTGGCACTGGCATCGGAGAATCGCTCGCCCAATCGACGACGCTGACAATGCGGTGGGGTATCGAAGCTGTGACAGTGGTTTCGTACCAGTTGTGTTCCAGCTCGACCTCGAACTAATGATGTGCCAACATGAGACAACCAATCAAAGGGAAGAGAGCGGTGGACTCGTACACGGTGAACCAACTCAAGCTTGATGCCATGCTCGGTGGGGACCTGAACCCAAACGATGCGGGCCTTGACCTCGCTGACCGCACCAGGAACATTGGACAAGGACATGCCAACGGAAGAATGTTCTCCAAGCAGATGCGTTTCTGGGGTCATGCCAATGTTGCTTATGTGCTCTTCGAGATTATCTACTAGAGTGCTGAACTCGGGGTGGTTCTCCGGCAGAGCAGACGCGAGGAAAGCCAAGAGGGGACGTCTTGGATCCATATCGACCTCACTGGAATATGCGAAGTCGGGAGAAGGAACATTGGCACAGTTTGAGGCAAGAATATGCTCGAGATTGGTGAGGCCATGAGTGAGCCTTATGCGGTCATACAAGGCGAGAGGGAACTGGAGGAGTGAGCGGTGGACGTCGAGTGCAGAGGAGAGTTGGGCGCAGTGCTGCGCGTGGGGGTGCACGTGGACGTGAGAATTCTGCTGGACTTGTCCAGAGAAGAACTACCATTACGGAAAGCGGGTCAACACGAGCGGAACGGAGAAGCAAGCACACGCACGGAATCACCAAAGCTAAGCACTCTGCCATCCTTGATGTTCAGGTTGATGTGTGCGTTGGCCACTTCGATGCCGCCAATGATTTGGCGCGCGTAGACGTGTGTGACCCCAGTGGCGTGGTCAGTGTACGAGTCGGGCCGAATGACGTATGCACGACCAGCCTTGAAGTCGTCGTACTGGCTCAGGAAGTCGCGTGCGACGGCATAGGCGTTCATGGTAGGTCCGACCGCTGCTGATGCACGCACGTCGACGGACTCGAAACGGGCATGGGGGAGATCAGGCCCGAATCCAAGGGTCTTTCTACGTGAGTATGTGCTAGCAGGAGAGACGGGTGGAGGGGGTGAATGAGCGAGGCCATGTGCAGCGAGGCCAGCGAGGGCAAGAGTGACGGTGGTCAGACCGCGCATGGTGTCTGGCACGAGGGGGGGTGCAGGCGAGACAGGTTGAGTGTTGCAGGCTCCGGTCTTTTAAGGACGGATGGTACGTAACCAACCGACCCCTCCGTACCGTCTTCTCCGATTGGCCGATTGTTGTCACACGAGGGGTCGTGGTCGGAATAACCCCCTGTCTGCACTTGGTCGTCTCTGTTTTCCCGCTTGTCGTAGGCGGTATTTCAAAAATGGCTGTTCCGTCACCAGCATGCCACTCCAGAATCCTATAACAAGCCTTCTTTCATATCTAGACTAGATCTCCGTCCTCAAGGCCTTACCAGCCAGCTGGCTTTCCAAATCCGTCCTCCTACCGCGTGCCACCCGTGCGGTTTGCACTGCACGAGCTTGCTGTGTCCTCGAAGCAGACCTCCCTCGGACGGAACACCAAACTCGCACAATGTCCTTATCTGACCGTTGCTTATCGGTAATCGAACTCCCACACACAGCTCTGACTTCCAAGCGTGTCACCTCGGATTCCCTTGCCTAATTTCTCCCACAGTCCCTGACATAAGACAATCGCGCAACTCAAGTTGCAAGCTTCAAGTTACGGCTACAAGGCCCCCACGCAATACTCTTCTATCCAGTCACAATCACACGCTCGGAAAAATCGCATCTCTCAGTGTCCGACCAGCTACGTATAATATAGATGTCTGTTCAATCGTGGTGCCTCAAGGTGTCGGTTTCAGGACAATACCAGCGCTGACGAATTCAATATTCCCCGATGCAGTGTCGGTCACTCACTGCCATTATGAAGTGATTTCGAATTAATTTCGAATCGCTCTTGTCCGGTTGCTATCGCTGCTACATACCACAGCATTGTCTGCATGATAAGCAATGGCGTGCTTGAACACAAGTCGTATCGGCGCCGTCACCACCGAGCACCCATTCCTTTCGCAAGACCGTCGCCACTCCATTGAATCGATCGACCTGGATCCAGACGAGTGGAGCGATGACGATAATTTCAATTTTCGAAGCCTCGACATGAACAAGGGCGTTGATCATTCATTCGAACAACCTACGCCAATCCTTTCAACTTTGGCACGCGTCGTCGGTAATCACGGAGGGCCGAGGTCGGATTTCTCGCTAGAATATTCCACACATCTGTCACCTCCAGAGACTTTTGCAATAGACAGAACGTCCGAACCGAGCGAATGACAAACGGTCGTGACAACGGTGACTGAATCGAATCACGTCTGACCATCATCACTGACTGGCAGAGGACAGTACAATTTGATATGATATCATATTCAATGTGGTACTTCAAACCCTTGAGCCTATCGACGCCGCCTCCCTCTGGTTGATATTCCTCCGGAGAGAGCAGTTGAACATCATTCACCGTGCAAACGAACCGTTCTGAGGAAAACTATAACAGTGACAGCGATGACATCTTGTGCTGTCCCAGAATCAGTCACTCATACGTTTGCCTCTGTGTCCATTACCCTTTGCCTTTTTTTCCACTCTAGGACTCCCCTTTCTCACAAGAAACAAAAGATTGGAACATTGTTCTAGGCTCGACTTCTATGTAGAAAACCGTACAGCAAATCTATGAATTTAAGCAAAGAGCATAGAGTGTGAACCGAGAAATTACATGTGCATAATCATTAGGTATACCAAGATCCTGTAAAGCTGTAAAAGTTGTAATCGTACCGCCTTACACACCTCGATATCAATGATCATCGGCCGAAGAAGACCGAGGGAGAAGTGAACTGCATTGTCCCTCCGCGCACCCGCGATCCAGCGATTAAACGTTAAAAAATAATGACGCCCGCACAGAGAAGTAACACTGCATCCGAACGAGGCACGCGCGGGTCCGAGTCGCGCTCATTTCCAATCAAGTGCCGCCCATATTTTCGTACATGACGAGATATGCGGGACGGATAGCGTCTGCATCATAGACCACATACTCGTCTTCCACAAAGTCGCTCCGCCATCCCGGTTTTCCGAATACCTATACCAAATAGCAAGGACGTGCGAGGCAAAAATGGGAATGAGGAGAATGAACTCGGGTCGGTAAGGAGAGTTGACCCACACAATCATATCCAGGAGGTGGACTCCTGATTGCTTGGTTTTCCTGGTAGGTCACGTATTCTTTTCCGATAACGACGCGGCAGACCAACATCGCCTTGACGTTTGAATTGAAATTGTGTACATTCACAGCATAATGATCGGCCCTAGAAGCTACAGATGAGATCCACCAGTCCTATCATATTTTCTAGAGAAAAAATGTATTCTGACTTGGAAGACGTTTGGCTGGTATAGATACCAGCGCCGAGTCGGATGCCGGCCCCATTCCTGGATGTGCGTCACAATCAGAAAGAGGTCACGAAATGTTTCAGGCAGTCCATGAGAAAAATAGAAACGCACCATGGAATGCTCCGTTTTCGCCGAAGGTGCGGTTCAAACCCACACCGGATCGTCTCGCACATCCAGCACGTCTCGTCGTGGCAGGGGTAGATGTTTCCTCGCTCGCCCAGGGTACACGCGCGATCTGTGCTTCGAAACCGTTTCTGTTCGTTCCCTGGGAAACGCCCCATGCGCTTGAATTGTCCTCGGGCCTCGACGGCGTCCCTGATCATTTGATTCAGCCCGTGGAAAGTAGGCGGCGGCGGCTGGGGGGTAAAGCCTCACCTATATTGCTCGAAGCCTCTTTGGTATGATTCCGTCCAGGTGATCATATACACCGCTAGTACCTTAGGACGGGATACTGACCCCCAGCGCTTCATGAATTGCGTTGCAACTAGCGAGAAAAAACGACAAGTTAGTGTTTAGAGATAAACATGGAAAATGGGCAATACGTACCCTGGACAAACAGTTCGTGGCTCGGGGGAAGACATTTCAGCCCCGGTGCCAAGCGAGCGGCGGACTGACCGCAAGCGACGGAACAAAACCGGTGATCCGGCAGCTTGGGGCGTCGCCAACAATGCGGACAGGCGTTCGATACTAGTACCAGCCCGGAGCGGGATGACGGATATTGCTGGCCTTGAGACTGAGTTGTATTATGGTGGACAAGACGGTGACGAATAGATGGCCAGTACTGTCGGGTATCTTTGAAGGCATGTTGGCAGGACTGGAACACATAAATAGGTGCCCAGGCCAGCGCGATTTCGGGAGCGTACGCCTCTACCGGGGACTGGCTGGGCCGCCTGGGAGAGTTAGTGGTCGACCATTGTAACGAGGCAGACGAGGATGAAGAGAACATGCTTCAGGGGTGAGGGATTAAAGACAAGCGTCGAGGTGTTGAGGTGTTGAGGAACGAGAGCGAGAACCTTTTATACCATCGACGCAAGAATCGCCCCGACGGTCGCAATACCCTCTCCAGAACGCTTTCATGGGAAGTGACTGAATTGACGATTTGAGTTGCACCGCCAGCAGGGTGGGCCATGAACACAGGCCACGTAATTTTGCACTTGGGGGACACATACAGGTTGGCTGGATCCCCTGGATCTGCCTCGTGTCTGGGGACCGGCGGCAGTGTCAGTTATGTGCCATGGGGATGGACTTCGTCACACGAACAGTGGACTCGGAACTTTTTTTCACTCACCCTGAGGTGCGTCTAACAGCTTCCAACGGCTGGAATGTTCTGTCGACTCTGCCCAGTTGCACATCCTGTGCAAGTTGAGCTGCCACATCCAAGATCCACGTGATCATTATTTCTCCGGCTGGCGGGCGTAATGTGAGCACTCCAATTGGAATAAAAGTTTGAGACAACACCACCAGAACTCGGTTCCCAGGATGACAGATCGCGGGCACCCGAGGACCGGGTGAGTTCAACACCGATCGAGTGTGAAGAGGAGCAGATATCCGGATTGCTTACCTCTATCTTCACTGGGATCATGGCGTGGGGTTATTCCATCCTGTGCAACAGAGACGATGGCGTCTTATCGATGTGAGAGTTGACGAACAAAACGCAGAACGAGTCAGTTCACTCACGGTGATCCGCGATACCCACCCAGAAGCCACCCCCGGAAGAATCCGGACATTGAGCGTTATTAAATTGGCGCTTACCAGCAGTTCATGTTCGAGCATTGGTAAGCTGCTCCTGACAGAACGGACGCATGAGACTGTCGAGGATGCATAAGACCATCGAACAGCGGGGACATAATATTCAACCAATACGCAAGACAACATTTGCTATGTCACCTCTAAACCCTTCGCTGCCGATCGTCGCGGATGGCGCAGCAAACGACATGTTGGCTTGCGTGAGGTAATCACCCCAGATGTTTAAAGTGGTCTGGTACCAATATGTCTCTTTGTGGCCAAATCCCTGAATGACGGTTGCGAACGTGTATTCCCTGGTTGCCTGGATGGTTACATTCGTCCAAATATCGGGCTTCAGTTGGAATGCAGGAGGGAGTGGGTAATACTCGGCATTAGAGGAGAACGTGAGAGAAGAGGCGTACAGCGAAGAGTCTCTTCCCTTGAACAGCTCCGCATCTGTGACATCCCCTGTCATCTGCAAATCCGCAGCACAAGGTCGTACACTGAATGAGAGGGTGTATGGGGGACCGACGGATTCCACGCCAGTGTGAAATGGCGAGGAAGGCAAGTTTTCAAACGCGAACAAAACGTCCCCCGCTGTCTTGCCCTCCACAGCACGGTTAAGATTCTGTCCCGGCGCACGGGCATTAAGTGGGGGATAGGCGGCTTCAAACTGGTCGATCGTCAGCTCCGACGAGCGAATCCCGGAACCCGCCCAGGTCTTCTCGGCGAATACAGCAAGAGACTGTGACAGCTGGTAGTAGGTCTCTAGGGGTGTTGTGGCGTTTGGCCCCCAGTCATTCCAGAGTACAAAAATAGCACCTCTGAGTCCCGTCTTGTTGTAGGCTGTGTTGTTTGCAGGATCATTTGCAGTGAAGATGTTAGGTGCCCAACCACCGCCTTCCGCGCTGGCACCAGAGAAGAGGAGGGAAACATTGAGTGTCTGGGGGAAGCCACCTTCCGCGGGAATCTTTCCATCGAGGTAGAGAAAAGACTCTTCGGAGTTTATTACTCGATAGCCAGAATCAAGAAGATCAAGAGGAATTGAGGCGGATGGAAAGTCCCAATGCTGTATCGTCACGTTGGTCGAAATGGAAGTCGTGTTGCTTGGCTCGTATGTGCCCCAGGCACGGATGCTCTTCCCGCTGATCCCTCCGATGTAAGACGACATCTCGTTGACGAATGAGATGTATTCATCGGCGAGTGATGATGAGTATTCGTCAGCACCGATGGAGACCTCGGCAGACGAGAACCAAGGAAGGAACTGCGACCAGATGGATTGAATAGTGGGTATGGTTTCGGGATAACTCAGGTTAAGGGAGTCAGGTGTCCCGTTCAGCATTAGCTGGGGACACCACTGTGATATCGCTAGGGAATGACCAGGAGTGTCAATCTCAGGCACGATGGTTACACCACGCCGTGAACAATGTGACTGCAAATCAGCAAAGCGAGTGGAACTCCACGACTCGTTACGATAAGGGACGAGGCCAGCGACCGGCGAATCTCGGGGTGGTTTGAATCGGAACCCAGAATATAGCGAACGCCAATCAGGCCCGTAGAGTAGCGAAGGTATCCACAGGTTGTCGGAGGCATGGATATGGAATTCGTTTATCTTGAAAAAGGACGCGTATGTACAGATTTCGGCTAAGAAGTGGATCAGCACACATCGTTTTGCCTGAAAAAAGTGCTTACCAAGGAATTCAGTCGTATACCAATGGCGTCCAGCATCGAGCATGAAACCTCGTACCTCCCACCCGGGACTATCAGTGCCATTCCCGGCTGGGATGGCGTATGTTCCGTTGTATCCTTGCTCGGACAACACGAGTTGCTGCAACAGTGTCCTAGTTCCCCACCACGCGCCGATCGATCCAGAGCCAGATATAACATACGAGGAATTTGAGATCAGGAAGTCGTAAGCCTCGGGTGTGGGGGTGCCTGAGTAAAGCGTGTGATTGCTTGAGGAACTAAGCGTAAGGACGATGACTGAATCGTCGTCTTCGATGTGTATCTGGCTGGACGGCATAACTTGGACTCGAGGGAACGTGAATGATGTCAGATAAATCAAATCGGATCGGAAAGTCTCCGCAAAGTCAAGGAGGGTAGGACCATCAGACTGAGATCCACAATCAAACGCATAAGTTGCGTCGACGAAAATCTGTGTTTCTGGGCTGAGAATGAACACCTGTCCCAGTTCGTCGGGATAAAACAACTGTACAGACGGAATCTGGGGCGGAGGGATTGCTGCATGGACGCCGACCATCAACAGGACAGCGCCAAGGAACCGAGAAAACCACATTGTGGTGGATTCGGTGAGAGTCGAGTCGAAGCGTTCTGCGTCGTGCGAGGTGCGTCCATCAGGCACTTCCATGTGACCCGGAAGACCGGCCAAGGATCCCTCGTTTCATGATCGGTCACATGGCCCACTAGCTGAAGAGTCCCGAAGTGGCTATGATAGAGAGATAGTCTTCGAGTGCGACGCCAAAAAAGTACGAGTTAGAAAATGCATCTGCGATGAAACAGTAGTTGCCCGATGTTCACCTGTTCGCCGCCGTCCGCCTCGAGTGAATATGAATTCTACGTGGTTGCAGGAGGGATACGACGTTATATGGATAGGAAAATCGGGCCCGTTGGCTGGCCGCAAGCGGAAAAGTCTGAACAAGTATGACAAGTTGCGTTCCGACCGGCTTGTAATTCCGAAGTGTGGCTGTTCTTGTTGCCCACTACTCCGAAACCTTGTTTCTTAAGCTTGATCGTTTACCTTGACTCTTACAAGCTATCGGAACTTCGGCTACAGGACGACACCAGGGGTTGTAGTCGGGTCCGTCCAATCTCAGTGGAACTTGAACCAGTCGAGCCAAAGATTCTTCAAGTTGCCAGGGTTTTGCAATCCATATACATGTAGTGAGAAATCAATGAATTAAATGTATACTTACCTTTCCTCTAGGGATCCACCCCGCAACCCCAGTCGTCCCTTTCACCGAGCATGCAACTTGGCTGTCACGATTATCCCTTTTTGAAATTACTGTCCTCGCTAATCCTTCATAATCTCTTCTCCAGTACTCAGCCATTGAATCGCCTCCTATTCAGCTTGCACTAGTACCTCCGGTAATTTTTTTTAACCTCCCCATCGGTGAACTTGTGCCGTGGTGCTCTCGATTGTCTGGTGCTGCAATTCAGCAAGACTTGAAACAGTCTAACGGGAACTCGGGTTATCAAATGTTTTTCCCTTTCAACATCGAAAAACCATCATGATAGAACCCTACATGAGATAAGATCCTCGATTGGTAGCAAGGTTGCAGGCAGTTCAGGTCGCAAGTCCGGGCGTTTGTCTTTTGTCTATGCTGCACCCGCCCAGTGAGCCAGTGACCTATGTTGACTCATCAACTGCTCCCGTCTGCTATAGCATCGCGTATGATGACGTTGGATAGCTGATATCAGGTATCAGACGGTAGTTCGGAGTGATCGTCATGATCCTTGAGCGAAGAACGACCCCCGGGGATGCGAACTGTAATACAGTGAGTCTTTTATCGCCGGAACGCACCGGTCATCAAGATGTCCAACCACATGAGACCATGGCTGCGGGAGTGCGTGTCAAACAATAATGTTTCCGTGTGCACCATGCGTCCAATGTTGCTGTGGGCCGTCCAGACGCACATCAGTGGAGCCGAGTGAGTGTTTTTACACCGTACTTATTACAGAGTTACAGAAGAGCTGCTAATGATGAATCCGACAACTGCACGAGGGCCGAGAGCACCTCGTGTCATCCGTCGATCCACAGAATACAAGGTGCAAACGTGAAAAAACATATAGCATACAAATAATCATGTGTGTAGAGCATCAGGAAATAAAGAGTTTGATGGCTCTGACACATTCGTTCACTGCTTCCACACATCGTTGTGTTTGTGAATCCGTCCATTCTGTAGGTTCCACTTAGTACACCCGACTTCAAGTCGTGAAGCGACCACCCACGATCATTATAACATCGAGCTTCCCGTTGGTCGGGGTCAGAACGCCGATGTCCTCGAGTGGGTTGCCATCAACGAGGATAAGGTCGGCGTAGTAACCTGGCTGAACTTTCCCTAGTTCATGGGGATGCAACATAATCTCACCACCTAGGGCGGTAGCGGACAGAATTGCTTCCATCGGTGTGAAGCCGAGAAGGTTGACGAAGAGCTCAAGGTCCTGGTAGGAACTAAACAGAGTTAGCTTCCTTCAACCTGATGCAACAAAGCGTATACCCGTGCGGGGTCCACGCAAAACTGATACGATTTAAATTAGGCTGTATACTTCGGTTGGGTATAGAGATTTTACATACCCATAATCACCCCCGGGAAGAACTTTGATGCCGCGTCTCTTCATCTCCTTCAGGGCAGCAATGCATATATCCAATTCCCGCTTATACTTTTCCGCAGCAGATTTCTCGAAACCGACTGCAAAATCATGCAAAGTGAGTCTGTGTGAGTAAAGCTACATATATACGACGTCATACACTGAGCTTTTTCAGCGACGAGCATGGTCGAGTAGAGAATATTCAAAGCTGGAGCGACGTAGACCCGGTCCTTCTGTGCTTCAAGTGCATCCATAGACTCGTCGGAAATGAACGCTACGTGGCTTTAGTGGGATGGTCCCGTTGAAAGACGAAGACTTACAGCAGTGGTACAGAATGTCGATCCCATACTGAAGGCACTGATGGACAGCTTGATCGGAGCGGGCATGGGAGCAAACACGGATGCCCTTGGCATGAGCAGCTTCAACACAAGCGGCGACGAGCTGGTCGGAGAAAGTAGTACTCTCAGCGCGAAGATCCTCAAGGATTTCGTCACCACTCATGGATAGTTTGATCTGAGAGACCACCACCGTAATCAGATGGGAAAATATAGGCGAAAGGGACAGGAATACGAACGCTGTCAACACCTGCATCAGCAAACGTGTTGATGGTCTTTTCGGCGTCCTCAGCGGTCTCGATATATGAAGTGATCCCTTCACAGAGAGCACCACCACGTGGCGCCATCTATTGGATTCAAAGCATTGTACTGACGAAGGTACAATAGGTACAACTGGGCACATACCTCCTGACCATTCGCGAGATAGCGAGGGCCGGGGATGTCACCGGCCTGTATAGCGTTACGAACAACAAGGTCCATACGCGGCTTAGCATGTCAACAAGTCGACCCCTGCTATATGAAATCAACTACAGTACTCTCCGAGTATTTTACTTTGCTTGTTTACTCCTAGTAGCTGACTCATCACTACAAGTATCCGAAAGAAAGACTTC
>JBBPQV010001304.1:0-10942 GCA_038092675.1 Boletus rufocinnamomeus | reverse complement strand
GGCACTCTGGGTCATTGCTAGGCCTATTCTAGGCTATATCCTATGTGAATGTTTGGCTTTCCTGATTTTGAGTGCCAGCCAGTCTCTCAATTACAATAGGTTAAAATCATGTTAATAATGGAACCCTTGTTTGAATTCCTATTACCCTTGGTCACTCATATCTTGTTGTTGTATTGGTGGTTTATTAGTGTCAGGGGGCAGCACATGACCACACATTCAAGTGTTGGTGTTCATGCAGCAGTTCTGAAAGTGTTCTAATATTTATCATAAGTAGATCCATGATGAAATTGTTCATTCACATCTCTTATCTGTTTCTTTCTTAATTTTTAGTATTGATGCCTCTGTGTCACCCCTGCAGTTGGACCATACTTGATCACTTGTGGCTTTGTGCAACCATTTACATGAACAATGTTGTCCATGTTGATATTTTCACATGGTGCACTTTATGTGCCATTTCCATAGTGTCTGTGTGTTGTATCACCTTATGCTCCATGTTAGATGTGATAACTCTTGTCTTCATATCTTTGTTGTCCATCCACTTCCTCACAGATACCTATGTCCATATCCAGAGTAGTGTTGTAGACCAACCAGTTACTCCTATCTGCCAATACATGTCATTGATATCACACAGTTAAAAAATTACAAATTTACTATCACATATATGCCTGTTTGCTGACTGTAACACATTGATGCTGTTGAGCTCATGTGTGAAAAATGTTATGTTGAAATGATACAGCAAAAACTGGAACTGTGGAAATAATATGCAGAAACAAATATTCCATTTGACAGATCTACAAGAACATGTATTGAATGCAGGAATACCTACCAGTGTGACAACTTCACATAACCATGATTTCCTCTCTGTTCCTGACCTCCACACACTTTTGATGAATCCTGGACAAGTGCTGTTCTTTGAGGGCAGGCACTCAGCATTGGCATACAAAGGAAACACCTGGCTATTGGAATCATTAGAGCCTGTTGCTGCAAAGAAAAGGGGAGTACATACTGATTCCACCATACCATGAACTGATTGACCTCATCCTTCTCCTCTAGATTATCAAGTAGCTTGAGGATACTATTGTAAAAGTGCTTAGAGTTGATTGTCAGATCTGTTTGGGAAAAGACTTGTGCAGAACTTAGTGTGAACTGAACCTGGGAATAGTGTATTGCTTAGTAGACACTTATTAATTTGTTAACATAGCAAACCTGGGTTGCAATACATGCAATTGATGCCTTTATAACAGATTGCATGCCATGGATGTGAGCATTGCCAGATCATGTGGCCTTGGGCTGCTGCTTGACTGAACTTAGTGAGGTAAATATATGTTTGAATGCCTGTTGAACAACTGATTAGCTCCTTTATGCCATTTGAATGAAGATCACTGGGCTTACTGACACAAGCAAGCCACTTCATAGCAAGCCATTCCATGGATCTTTGAGATTGTATGCATAGTTCACATACAAAAGTACTGGCCATTGGTTGCCTAAAATCTGCATCCAACTGTTGACAAGTTTCATTCTCATCCTGGAAATTTTTGTGTTACTTGAATCATACTACAGAGCCACTTGAACACATACTCAGAGTTTGCCCAGTTGAGGTCAGCTGGGCACAAAAGTGCACTGGTGTGTTTGTGATTAAAGCCATGACCAGATTTGGCATTCCAAGGGATGTGAGGGTTTAGGGATTACCCTTTGGAAGTAATCCAACCAATGACTGCACTTTTCATGCCCTTGGTGTTGTCTGCCCCTGCACCATTTGCACCATTTTAAATCTGCTCAAAGAGGCTGGTAAGTTGATGCAGACAAGGGAGATGTATAGGAACCACAGCTATCAAATCAGCAATAACAACAACTTCCTTCTTGCATACTGTTACAATTCACTCTTTTCTTCTTACTCTTCTTCCTCTTCAGTATTGTCCCTGCATGCAAACCCCTATCTCTCATCAGCAACCAGGCTGTTCTAGCCCCACCTGGTGTCTTTCATCCATCCCAGCTCTGCTGGTTTCTACTGCCTTTTGGTACTTTCTATGGACTTGTTCTATTACTTTCTGCCAAGTTCTGTAAGCTATATTCCTAGAACTTTTCATAACATTCTAGAAGTTTCCATTCAATTATTCATTGCTGAGGCTAGGAGGTATATAAATACCACGTCTGTACTTTCATAGCTTTTTCAACCTTGATCTGCTTTGTTCACCATCCTTGAACTCCAATACTAAAGCCTAGTACTTGAATCCTTGTGGTTAGTCTTTGCACTACTACTGACTGTGTGCTAGACTCCATTGAACCCTTGATCCAACAAAGGACCATTGAGTTACTTTCCCATCTTAACCTTGTCACTAACTTTAGGTCAAGTCAAAGCTTCTGCTTGCCTCTATCTGAGTCAAGTGTAATAAAAGATCAAGATTTCCCTCATTGCACTACCTTTATTGTAGTCACCCACTATTTCCCATCAACAACCCTCACTGAACCCCAGCTGGTCTAGACCATGTAAAGGATCTGAGGAAGAAGAAAGAGAAGTACAACTCAGATGTTCCTGTCACCTCTGACCATGAACAACAACAGGAGTTAGATCTCTCCCACAATCTCTTCAGATCTTTGAATCTCCCCCATGCTCCCACTTTCCCATCCCCTACCACTGTAACAGTCGCTTCCATTTTCCCTCACCCCCAGAACACTCCAAACCAACTAGGAGTTTTCTCCTTTCCTTACAGATTATTCTTATCACTGTTTCCCCCTCTGAACACAACCATGTCTCACAAACCTGTTGAACTCCATTTTGGAGCCTCCAAATCCTTTGATGGATCCTATGAGACCACCATCCAATGGCTCAACACTGTTCATGTCTACCTCCTAGTCAACAAAGAGGTCTACAATACTGATGCAAAGAAGGTGGCTTTCACCCTCTCTTATATGACCAAAGGGTCAGCTGTCACCTGGGCTTCCACCTTTTGATTATCCACCCTCTTAGGCACCACTGCCTCCCTAGGAACCTTCATCAACTTTATTGATAAGTTCAAGAGGGCCTTTGAACATGATGATGTCATCAACAACACTATTGCTTGGCTCTCCACTATATATATATTGTGGCAGAAGGACAGCTCCTTCCCTTCCATGCTGAACCACTACATCACTAAGTTCAAAAACAGAGCTTCTCTCATGAAGATCACCAAGGATGATGTTTTGATTGGCTACTTCTTCACCAGCATTCCTAACTACCTGATGCAGAAGGTTATGGATATGGATAATGTCCCCACCACCATTGATGAATGGTACAAGAAAACCATTCATTTTCAAACCCAACTTGACTGTGCTAACAAGATATCAAAGAGGAACTGCCAACCTGGTTGGCAAACCTACCACTCCTTCTCTTTGCCCTCTATTCCCATTAAGACCCATGACCTGAACACTATAGACATTGACATTGTCTGTATAGGAAAACTCACTCCTGAAGAAAGGAAAAAGTGTATTGAAAAAGGACTTTGTTTTAGATGCTGGAAAGCTGTTATGCTTGACTCATGTAGAGGTGAGCATAGACTTCACATTTAGAGTTGTGGTGAAGTGGTGACCAGACTGTAATTGGATGTAGTTAAACATATAGTCAGACTGCAGTCAAGAGTGATCAGTAGTAATCAGTATTGTGGTCAGATGTAGTCAGATGTGTGATCAGACTGTGGTTAGAGATGATCAGTAGCATCAAGATAATGAGGTGACTCAGAGATCCTTCAAAGGGATTGAAGATTCCAGGGGTCTAGTGCATGCTCAGTAGTAGTGTGAAGACTATTTGGAGGAGATTCAAGAACTATATGTGTAGTACCAGGGTTCAGAGGTAGGTGGGTGAAGTAGATCAAGATTGAGGGAACCTATGAAAGTACAGATGTGGAGTTTATATACTTGGTAGCATCAGCAATAGGTAAGCAAATAGAAGAGTCAAGAAGATAATGGAATGTTCTTAAGAATACACCTATAGAGCTTGATGGAAGGTAACAGAATAAGCTTATAGAATACGCCAGAAGGTGTTAGAAACCAGTGGAGCTGGGATGGATAATGGTACCAGGTGGGGCTAGAACAGCCCAGTCACTGATGAGTTGTAAGGGTGAGGGTAGACATAGAATCAAGGGAAGAACTGAGACAAAGTGGAATCAAGATGGCATAAAGAAGAGGAAAGAATAAATTGTAACAAAAGCCAGACACTTGTCCATCCAATGCCCCACCTTTCCCTCCACTTCAAAGGCTAACCCACAGAAAAGGGTGAAGACTCTGGCTGAAGAAGAGATCCCCATGTTAAAGAAAATTGAAGATGATGAGGATGAAGAGCCAACCATGGCCTGAGTTTCTTTTACCAATGATTTTTGAATGGGAAGACCCCTTTGACACAAGCCTTCCCTTCTGTAATGTGTGCTCCTGTAATTGTACAATCTACTGCTTCTATGAAATTTCCCATCCAACTCATTGTATCCTTGCACATGATGAAAGCTGTTATGGATTTTCTTTATTCTTTATATTGTTCAAACTTCACTCTCATGCGTTTACCTTTTTAGACACGAGAGGCCTAACCCTTATGGCTATTACCATGGGCTATGCTACTTTTATGGACAACTTGCTTGATATAGATAATTAATCTTTTCTAGGCAATTCTCTTGTACTGCCTCATCTTCCCCCTAATCCAGATGGTCTGTGTGCCATTCCTAGTAGTATAAATATGTTGCCTTTGTACACTAGATCAATGTCTAGTTCTATGCAATCTACTTGCTAGAGCTTGGTCATTCCATGAGTGATTAGTCTTTTGATTAGTCATAGTGAGACCCAGGACTCCTAAGTATCTCTACACTACACTTGAGTGTGTGCTTCAATTAAATTCTATGCATTAAGTGTAACAAAAGAACTAGACCATCCAGTTTACCTCTGCTATTCAGCATGAGATCCCTTCCACCACCATTTCATGGTGAAGAGGAATCCAAGCTCCCTCCCCTGAGCAGGAGCCAGATGTTGAAATTGCAGTATCTCCTCTGACTACTGAACCAACCAACTACCACTATAATGACCCCAACTTCTTCACCTGAAACTCCCCCACCCCCCACCCACCCTCCTCTCCAACCACTCCCATTCCATCTTTGTCCTCTTTGAGAGTGAACCTTCATCGTCTGGATCAGACTGTTCCTCCAGCTACATCACTATCACCACAAAGCACAGCAACCAAAGAATGAGTGGAATCTCCATTAGAATCTTCCACCCCCATGGATGTTGATGAATGTAAATCAGAGATTAAGGCAGGTCTGCCAGATGATTTCTCTGGTCACCCAAATGATGCACCATGATGGCTCTTGGCCATGAAGGCCTACTTTCAAATGAACAATTGCCTCTACAACAATCAAGCCAAGATGCTTACCCTCCTTACCAAGATGAGCAAAGGATAAGAAAAAGACTTTTCTGAGGGTTGGTACTGGAAGATAGGAGATGAGAGTGGTTTGGAAAGTACTAAGTCCTTCACCACTGTGACCACAGGCTTCACTGAAGCCTTTACCCCATTTGATGTCAGTGCCAAGGCATGAATTGACTTGGAAAGACTGAGACAGAATCTCAGGGACCCCAATGGGCTGGATGACTACAACCTCCAGTTCCAACTTCTTGCTGGAAAGGCCGAGATTATGGATGAAAAGGTGTTGATAGAGTGGTACATCAATGGCCTTGACAAAGAACCCATGGACACCATCCTTATGATGCCAACTATCCCTGACTCCATCAATATAAGGATCCAGAAGGCCTTTCAGTTTGCTGGGCAGGCAAGAAGATGAGACAGGATCAGATGAGGAAGAGCCTTCATCCCTGCATCCACCTGAACTTCCAACTGCTCCACCCCTTGTCATGACCCAAATGCCATGGATGTGGATGCTATTCACCTCACCCCAGTCAAACATGCTTACCACATAAAGGACAACCTTTGCTTCATCTGCCATCAGAAGGAATGTTGCATCATGCACCACCCCTGCCCTCCTTGCAACAACAACCCACTTTGCAACAATAATGAACCACCACATCCTCCACAGAACCCCCAGAGGATTAGGGCCACCTCTACCACTTCTATCTCTGACCCCATTGCAACCTATATTACCAACCTGAGAGGAAGGAACATTCCCAAAGAGGATATCTTACAGATACTCAAAACTTGTTATGAAGAAGAACCAGAGGAGGTGAGAGAAATGGTTGCAACTACCAGGATAGAAGTGGCCAAGGATTTTTGAAGCAGAGGGAAGTCTTGACGTCTTCTCCTCCACCCATAATAGCTCCTGTATTTGTATCAGATTTGCATGTGAAGTCAATTCAAATTCCTCTCTCTCTTTATATGCATGCAGGAGTACAAATTGTCAACATCACTGCCCTAATTGATAGCAGCACAACTGGATGTTTCATTGATTGAGACTTTGTCTCAAGACACTGCATTCCTACCACTTACTTGACTTCAAAAACCACTGAAAGCTCAAAATGTAGATGGATCTACCAACAGAAAAGGGATTATCTAACACCAGGTATCCCTTACCCTGTGAGTAGGGGAGATAGAAAAAAAATGGACAATGATGGTTATCAACTGCAGATCTGAGAATGTCTTCCTTGGTCTTTCCTGGCTTAAGGACCTCAATCCCATCATTGACTGGGTGACTGGGCAAATTACCATTCCAGACCAACTCCCCACCCCTCATCATGACTCCCCTGAGGCCATCACCCAACAATACCTCATCCAATATCTGGACATGGATCCAGATCTCTGCATCACTCAGCTATGGAAGAAACAACTCAATTGTTCCCTGTCCATTTGCAAAACCACCATTGCAACCAAGATCACCTCAAAGGCTGAGAAAGTGGAAAAGAAACTTCCACCACAGTACACTGCCTTCCAAGACATGTTCGAGAAAAAGACCATTGATGAACTCCCCCCCCTTGTGACCCTTCAATCATGCCATTGACCTCAAGAATAGCTTCTCCCCAAAAGTTGCTAAAGCCTATCCCCTTAACCCTAAGGAGCTCAATGCCTATTGAGCATTTGTCAATGAACATGTTAAATCTGAAAAGATAGTTCCATCAAAATCACCACAGGCTCCCCCCTTTTTTTTTGTTCCAAAGAAGGATGGATTAGTTTGTCCCTGCCAGGACTACTGATACCTTAATGAACACACTGTCAAAAATGCCTACTCCCTCCCTCTCATATCCAATCTTATGGACAAGCTAAAAGGCTCTTGCCTTTTCACCAAGATGGACATTCAATGGGGGTATAACAACATGCTGATCAAGCCAGAAAATCAATGGAAGGCTGCTTTCATCACCTCTTTCAGTCTCTTTGAACTGACAGTCATGTTCTTTGGGCTATGCAACTCCCCTGCCACCTTCCAGGCCCTCATGGATCATCTCTTTGGTGATATGATGGCAGAAGGCTGGCTTATCATCTACATGGACAACATCCTCATCCACTCCTCCTCTTCCACCATCCACAAAGAACAGATGAAACAAGTCCTCAAATGACTACAGGAACATAAACTCTTTCTCAAACTTGAGAAGTGCTCCTTTGATGTTGACAAGGTGGAGTATCTAGGGATGATTGTCCAGGAAGGGCAGGTAAAGATGGATCTGGTCAAGCTAAGTGCCATTGACAACTGGAAACCCCCATCGTCTGTTAAGGCAGTCTGGTCATTCATAGGATTCTGCAACTTCTATAGGAAGTTCATCCTGGACTTTTCAGCCCTAGCCTGCCCCCTTATTGAAATGACACAGAAGAACACCCCTTGAATGTGGGAGGACCTCCAACAGACTGCATTCCTTGCCATCAAGGAGGCCTTTATCAAACAACTGGTCCTTTATCTCCCTGATGTCCTCTCCCCCTTCTTCATCATGACTGATGTGTTCCTTACTGCCTCTGGGGTGGTCCTCATGCAGAAGGATGTCAGTGGTGATCTCTATCCTTGTGCTTATCTCTCCCAAACCCTATCTCCAGCCAAGAGAAATTATGATATCTATGACCACAAATTGCTCGTAGTCATCCATGCATTGGAAGAATGGTGACACTACCTCCTGGGAACCTCACACCCCATCACCATCCTTATAGATCACAAGAACTTGACATACTTCAAACAACCATGGAAACTGTCATATTGTCAAGCTCAATGGTTGATGTTCCTACAGGACTTCAACCTGACCTTCCACCACCTTCCCAGTATGCAAATGGGTCCAGCAGATGCTCTCTCTTGTTGGGATGACATCACTACCACTGAGGATAATCAGGACATCACCCTCCTCCCTCCAGACCTTTTTGTCTGATCTATTGATGCTACCCTGGCTACAAAGATTGCATCCTCCTTCCCCTCTGACCCCCTTGTGTTGCAAGATGATCTCGAGTGAACACAGGTGCGACTCTACAAGGCTACACCAAACCATAGATGGCCACAGCAAATAGAATGAAGCAAGAAGGTAAAGGTGAAGCTAGATGATTATAGAACAAAGCAAAGAGAGAAGTCAATAGGTGAGTAGGATGTCGGGTGTCTTCAGGATACTTGCAAGGGCATAGGTCACAAGTCCATCAGTAGGAGGGGACGATGTCAGAGGCATAAAGACTTGATGACCAGATTGAAGTCAATGTCTTGAACTTACCTATCTTCTTCTATAACCATAGGAGACCAGGAAGAGATGAAAGCATAACAGCCTTCCTTAATCACCTCACAGGAATGTAGGCCACAAGAGACAAATGGATTAGACTGAGGGTACCTCAGTTGACTGTGACTACTCATAAGTTACAGGAAGATGCACAGACCATAAGAGTCCATGGAAACTACTTCTAAATAAGGAGAGATGAAAGAAGAGAATGTGGGAGAGAAAGAATGATGGTGAGAAGTCCAAGGAGGCTTCATGAGAATAGTTACTAGGTATAGTTAAATAAGAGAAGTGTTCGTGAGAGAAAGGAATATAACTTTATATAGGTATATGAAAGAAGAGAAGTGCATCATGGGATAGGGGCGGAAGAGAGAAGATGCATCTATAGATAAATGAAGAGATCATAATTAAGATGAGATCTTGATGAGATCTGCTATAGGGGTAATGGTAATTAAAATAAGAAGAGAAGGATAAAGTAAGGTTTGGGAATAAAGTTCGAGGACTGCAGCATTCAACTTTAATATGTATAGAAGAGAAGAGAAGAGAACGGAGATTGAATAGAAGAATGATAAAGGCAGAAATTAAAAAGGCATGCATGCACGTGTTTGTCTAGATCTCTGGTCACATGTAGTTTCCCAGGATCACATGCACAGGATCATGTGACTTTGAAAGTGAAGGTTGTAAGGTAGGCACAACCACAGTGCTAAGTTAAAGGTAATAGGAAGTGTTTGGTAAATAAGTGTACAGAAGAAAGTACAAAGTGTCTGTAGTAAAAGTGTAAAAAGTGTCTGTAAAAGATTGTATTGTAACACCTTGTGCTTGACACAGTTAAGGCTCTTGCTGACAGGTTCTCTCTTTTTCCCCACATGGCCTGAACAGATTGGGCCTATGACTACCCCCACCTCTATTACAGAAACAGGCTCTTTGTCCCTGAATTGGCCTGATGGGAACTTGTCTGCTCACTTCATGAAAGTGAAGCCAGGGGACATGGTGGTTACTTCCACACAGTCAATGCCCTCCAGTGTGATTACTGGTGGCCTGGTCTCACCACCTTTGTCCACTGCTTTATTTCAGGTTGTGCTGCCTGTCAGGCCCATAAAGTAAACACCCACCCCTCTGCCCCACCCCTTACCCCATTACCATCCCTGGCAACCTGCCCCTTTCAATCCATTTTGGTCAATCTTATCACAGATCTTCCCCTATCCCTTGGCTTTGACTCCATTATGGTTGTGGTTGACCATGGCCTTATAAAGGGGGTAATTTATGCCCCTTGCTTCAAAACTATAGATGCTGCAGATGTGGCATTTCTTTTCTTCAAAATGGTCTTCTGCTGCTTTGGGTTACATGACAGATGCATCTCTGATCAAGGACCCCAATTCACCTCTGCCTTTGCAAGGGAATTGGCCAGACTTGTTATGCTGATGCATAGAACCTAGTTGAAGCACACACTCAAGTGTAGTGTGAAGACACTTAGAAATCCTTGGGTCTCACTATGACTAATCCTTAGACTAATCACTTGCAGAATGATCAGGCTCTAGGCAATAGATTGCATAGAACTAGATACAGAATTATAGTACAAAGGTGAAGTACTTATACTACTGGGAATGGCACACAGACCATCTGGGTTGAGGGGAAAACAAGGTAGTACAAGAGAACTACCTAGAAGAGGTTATTCATCCATATCAAGAAGGTCATCCGTAAAGGTAGCATACTGCATGGTCAATGCTATAAGGGTGAAGCCCTCTCACATATGAGAAAATGAATAGGCAAGAGCATAGTTAGAAGGATAAAAGGGAAAGAAATCTGTAACATTACCCCCTTCATATGGAAGAGACTTCAACTCTTTCTCAATATTCTCCAGTTCCAGCTGGGTCTGTTCTTTCACCTCCTCAGTCCCATCTGGATTGGTCTCCCTCATCGATCTTGTAGTCAGTGGGGTTGTGGTCCCAGTTGATCCACTCATTGTCACAGAAGACACAGTTGTTGGCGATATGTCTGATCTCTCCACAGAGAGAACAGACTCAATGAGGGCATTGAGCCTGGATGTGTCCAGGGGTGGTGGTGCAGTAGTATGGGCAGATGTATTGTGGGCAGTTGGCCCAGAAGTGGTCAGTGAAGTGGCACTCATAGCACCTGAGGCAACATTGGGGAGAAACATGAGGCCAGGGAGGGGATTAGGCCACATGTGGAGAGGTGGATTGGCAGCCAATGGCAGAGAGGGCAGGGAAGATGGGGCAAGTGGGGATGACAATGGCAAGGGGTCCCAGGGTGGGGACATGGCAGGGAGAGTGGGAATGGGCCATGTTTC
>JBBPQV010001303.1:0-10948 GCA_038092675.1 Boletus rufocinnamomeus | reverse complement strand
GCAGGCTGCGCAAGGGGTCCTCGATCGATACAGGGACAACGCTGGAATGGCGAAGTGGGACGATCGAACAGTTGGAGGGGATTAACCTGTCCCCCGTGTGGCCCTCCTTCCTGGGCCTTCCGACGAATCCGGACGCCAAGGCATCCGGTCTCGATGTCCGGAGGGATGCTTGATTAAGATCGGGTTTCCTCCACCCCCTCTCCCAAAATGTCTTTCACCGGTTGTACCCTCATTCATCCCCACGACACGCACACCGCGCCGCTAACTGCGTGGGTGAGAGGAATGGTGCACCCGGTGGTGTATTTGTAAATGATGTAGTTATGGACTATGGTTAGACACGTCAACATGCATAACTTATCTCATTTTTCGAATCACGCTGCAACGGCACAACATTTTAGTCCGAGATTCCTCAAAGTAGTGCCCTAGACTCGAGGATACCGACCTGTCAGGAAATATTAATGAGATGTGAAGAAATGACTGTGTCCGCATAGGTTTTAGGTTCATCACTGCATTTGCCAGATGTTTACTGAAGCATAGGGCCAGAGATGTTTTCTACATCAGCCTCGTGGACGCGATTCCCATTATGCGCTTGTATGCGATGTATGGGAACCGCAAAAGTAAGGGTGGTGGTGGTGTGCCTACACAATGTTGCTTATGGGAACTCCAAATACATCGCAGTGTTCATGTGGAAATCGCAACACTAGTATAAGCGATGGAGTTACTAATCAAGGTCGAGTGTAAGCAGTGGGATAAGCATCGAACTCGGACGAGCGCGTAGATCAATATGAAGTCAAAAAGCTCTGATAGGGCTGAGCATTCTTCGGGATCGTGGTGTGAGGAAATTCACAACTGCCCTTGCCTTGGATGCATGCAGCGAGGGCGTAGCCGGCGCTTTGACCCTCAAAGTAGGCCCCTTGTAAGAAACCTGAGATGAAAGCGTGTCAGGGATATTTTGCGGCGGGCCTGCACAGACGACGCACCAAAGTACTTGACGCTCGTAGCTTCGCCAGCAAACCAAAGGTGATTCTCGAGCGTCGCCTTCAAGTTTTCCGAATGTGCCGGGACATAGGACGGTCCCCAGTTTGAGTACGAGCCACGGTACAGCGCGTCCGACGCCCAAGTCGGCATGAGAATATCGATAGGTTCGGGGACAGTGGTGTTGGGATACATCACTCGGAGAACTTCCATGACTTCCGACTGGACTTGGTCGAGAGTGAGCTGCTCGACGTAGAGAGACCAATCTCCCTGAAACGGCATAAGATCATTGGTCGTCGCGGACCAATATCCACTTACAGTAACCGTGACAAAGATGATGCCAGAACCCGGAAAGAATCCGACGTGATCCAGGCTCTGCCAGACGGGATACTTTCCCCTTTGCTTCCCTGCATACAACCCCATCTAATGCGACATGGATACGAGATATCGTTACAGCGTGATGAACACTTACCTCGGTGGGGAACCAGAAATCCTCGTTGAATTGGAGGAAAATCTTTGTGTAGGTAGCCTAGGGTACTGTAAGCACCGAAATCCAAATCCAAAGCCTGACTGACCATTTCGATGCTGTTGATGGCGTCGATTTTCCAGTCAGGCAAGGGAGGTTGAAAGACAACATCCGTGTTTTGCAAGACGCCGACGCTGAACGTGCACAAAACGTGATCAGCGGTGATGGTCATACCACCGGTCGTTTGCACCGTGACGCTGTCCTCGTCATACTCGATGAGATTGACGGTCTCGTTGTAAATCAACTGTTGTGGTTGTAGAAATTCTGCTGCTTCCGCCTGAGCAATGTACCTGTATCCTCGCTGGTCGATTGACATTTGGTTGACATCGGAGAATCCTCCGGATTCCGGTGTGTATGTGAAATTATTGTTCTATGAAAATGAGGACGAAAACGAGAACGCGCCAACCGAGGGCTTACCCATGCAGAAGCGAGCCATGAGGTTTGTGAGGGTGACTAAGAACGACTTAAACGATGGTTCAAAGTCCACAACATATAGCGTACCTGCATCCAGCAGTAATTAATTGAAGAAATTAGTAATCACGAGCACAGAAAATAAAATATAACTTGCATTCCTGATAAGTGGATCAGTCAAGTTTTAGTGTACAACGTAGTCGATGCTTACGAAGTCGATCTGATAGTAGTCGCTGGCAACTTCTTGTGGCGTTTTGGGACTGATACCCATGAGGCCGTATGCCGATCTCAGACTTGTGTCAACATCGCCGTCTTGTAATCGTTGGCCTAGTTCACGACGATCAGGTGGCATTCGATACGGAGAAAGAGCTTTGATATACCTGCGACAACGGTGGCCTGAGCAAAATTATCGACCGCAGTATTGAACACGTCAGTGTAGTTATTATAGCCGGTATCATCATAAGTAGCTGTCACTCATGAGTATCTGACACGCGTGGCGAAAGGTTAACACGATACACATACTAAGGCTTCCATAAAAATCATTGTAGGCAGTAGTCAAATTGTGTTTGAGCGCCAGTTCCCAAATGGGATTCGCGGTGCCATTGCCTTCCTGCGTTCCCTGGACCCAGTTGGGGCCCATCTCGACGACGACCTGCCTATCCGATACACCGAACGTCTTGGGGATCATACGACCACCTAGCTCGGTATTGGCATCAAGAATGATGAAGTCGTCGATACCTTGCTCGTGAAGCGTTCGAGCAGCAATAACGCCAGTCATGCCACCACCGAGAATAAGGACCGTGGTGCGTTTGGACGCGGTGGGCGTCGTGTTGGCATTCTGGGCGAACACACCTGAGAGGGCAGACAACAACCCAAGGAGAACAACACGGTGCGACACTCGGGAGAGAAACATATCAGACGGGGCAGGAACGGAAGCACTTGAAGGCAATAGCAAGAGACAATGTTTAAAAAGGTCGAGATAAACCGCGAAGGGAAAGAAAGTAAAACACGAGATCTCACCACGCATGTCATGTAGGGCCACACGGCCATTTTAAGTTCATGGGGTCAATGTTCGACAAGGGCTCGCCGGCTCCGCTGTCGTTCGGTGGGGAAGGATACCATATTTATGTGATCAGGAGCTGTGTCACTGGGCCTGGCAAGCCTCCTCATCGCACCTATTATTACCTTGTTTACAAGGTCACTGGGGGGGGAGAATTGTGGCTGTGTGATCGCGTTTCTTTCCCCGTGCGAGTTTCTTGCTGCATAAATCCAACGCGTATTAAGGCTAGGTTGGGGCTAGTGCTTATTACAAAGCTACATATCGTAACCACGGGGCCCGGCGGCCCCGGCCGCGTCCAGAGTCTGAGATAGCCGCATTCTGTAACTTCGGCTGAGTTCAACTCGGTGTGAAAAATCCACTGGAGATGCAAAGACGACAGGATTCCACTTCGGATAGACTCTAACACGTTCACACGATAGGCGCTAGCCAAAGTACGCCGGCAGAATACGAATGAAACTGAGCCTATCTCCGATCATGTAGAGCACGGGTACGGGTATGGTGTGTGATCTGGGAACCCGTGGCTATACCGTGCCAACCCGTCACGGTGTACAGGTTCACGACGACTCTTCTTTTTGCAGGATTCAGCTAGTATTGCCGCTGTCATTCCAGCAATGGACAAGCTCAACGACTACTTGAACGATGCTACCAATCAAGACTATCATTCCACAATTAAAGTCGCCACGAAACTTGCTCAAAACAAGTTGGATCGGTATTGGCGATCAACAGACCAGTCTGGAACCCACCTGTGAAGGTGACAACACTACTATGCCAGTGGCACCCGGGATCCCGAGGGCTTCAGTCCACCCTGTCAGATCGAATCATTCACAGCGAGGCGAGGCCGCCCAGCCTCGCGATGCTTCACACACAGGCCTAGATTGTTCGCCCAGGGTCGGAAAGCACTTCGCGCTTTCGCCCATTCCCTCCCATTCCTTTGTACCTGTATTGTATCTGATTCCCCCGTTCAAGTTGCATGCATGTATATACTAATCACGTCATCCTATACACATGCATACATCTCTCCCAGGAACGCAGTCCAAAGATCTTGGTTATGACTGCGATGATGGCCCAGCGGCTTGAAACAGCCACTCCCTAATTAAGTTGAAGGAAGGCCTGACTCGGGGAAGGCCGGGGGTGGCCTCAGTGGGAGATGTCCAAACCCCAAAATCATTTTCAAGTGTACCTATCCAGTCGGATGTCATGTATTCTCACTTCGCTACGACCAAATATTTTGATTAACCAGAGATTGGTCGAACTGGATGTGTACAAGCGCACTGAGAACAAGCGAACACAAGTATTACATCGATAACAGATCCATAAATCATTCAAGACATGGTTATTCCTCCATCCATGGCAATCTATTCCAAGTTCGTTCAGCACATCGCTATTCAATCAGTCATAAAACGGGAATTAGAACTTACACATTGCCCTGTGCAAGTTAACATCAGAAAAGGTACGTCCATTGCAACGAATCACATATGTACCAGTTATAAGGTGTGCTTCCTCTGAGACGAGGTAGCTAACGAGACTTGCAACGTGTTCCGGCTGTCCATCAACCTTGACGGGTCTCCCCGTGATGTTCTTGCGGGGACATGAGTACCGACAAGGTGGGGTGAAGAGTAAGAGACGAGAATGCTTACACTCATAAGCCAGCCGGTGTATTCTTCATCCACAGGCGCAAGGTTTTGGGCTTTGCTCCACTCGTCCGCTGGCCAAACTGAGTACCAACACGACAATGACATATCATTTCCGACACTTACTCATTGGCGTTTGGATGACACCGGGCGCATATGAATTCACGGTAATGCCGTATCGGCCAAGTTCCAGTGCTGATCCGATCAGCAAATACGTTCGAGAGACGAGATAACAAGATCCTCACCAGCTGTCTGTGTGAGGCCCCTGATAGCCCACTTGCTGGCACAATAGGGTGCACCCAATGGAAGGCCCATTTTTCCCGCAACGGAACTGGCGCCAAGTATCCTCCCACCGCGACCCTGCTTGATCATCTGTTCTGCTGCATATTTGTAACACAAGAAAGGTCCCCGCGCGTTCACTGCCATGACACGCTCCCACGCATCTAACCTGGCTGCAACACCGCCATTGTCTCAGTGAGAGCTACGAAAAAAAATGGCAGGAAATGACCTACTCGATGTCAAGGTCGCCATACTCCAGGTGCCCGCATTCGCTACCATCTGTCCGAGGGGCGTCATTAGGGAATCAGAGTAGCACACGAGGTACTCACGACATTCAGACTTCCGAGTCCATCGACCACCTCCTGCACCATCTCTTTCACTTCCCCTTCGACGGTCACATCTGCAGGGACTAAAATTGACTTTCGACCGATCTTGTCGATATCGTCGGCAACGGCATGCAACTGGTCACGTTTGGACGAGACGTCGTTCAGAGCGACGTCGAAACCATCCCTAGCAAGACGGAGGGCGATACCACGTCCGATACCCTGAGCTGATCCAGTGATGAGTGCGACTCCTTTGGTGATCGACATGAAACTCTCAGGTTTGGATGAGACACTGAAGTGCGCCAAGCCGGTCAAGGAGGTAGACCTTTATATCTTCTGCGATAACATATCCTCACTAACCAACGGGCGAGACGTGGTAGGGGGGAGTCACGAAACTAAGCGATGATTGGTATGGATGGCGTGGCGTATTTCGCGTGCTAGCAGGAAGATCATGATTCAGATAAACTCCTGCCACGAGAGGGGTGGCGTACCTCGGCTCATGCCATTGGTTCAGAGCCTCCCCAGTAATCACGAGCTTGGACGTATCCCGAGATCACAGCCCGAAAAAGCACGCGAACTCACCACTTCTGCACGGCGATCCCTTGAGCAGCGCAGGTGTCATGGGTGAGAACGGCAACACCGCGAACTTGCAGCAGCAGGTCGTAGTCTGATTCCTATACGTCCAGGCGGTTTGTCTGTGTATCATTGAGAATGAGCCATACCGTTAATACTGAGTTATGCATTGCCGCGACCTACTGGAATGGCGGGTGACGATTCCCTGTCACACCAGAGTGCAAATGTTTCAGCCACATTCAAGGAATGTGTCGGAGGGAGGATAGTTTGGTGATATTGGTGTGACGTGGTGGCCGGCCCTGTAAAACTTGTCACGTACAAATTGTTGTCAATCCCAAGAGCAACACCATTAGCAAAATCAGTGCCACGTCCATGAATGGGCCCGCAGAGCCTCATGTTGCGTGCATATGGGGATCTGACATTGACCAAACATCAAATTGATAGAGGCAGAAATTACATAAGTGCATTTCCATTGCTTAGCATAGTTATATGTGCCCTTGATGACTTTTTCGAAGCACGGAAAGATCCAGAGCCATTTCATAGTACCTGAATCTGCTGTGCCTTCAATTGATGAATGATGTGCACGTCCCTACTACACAGGATGTTTAAATGTCACGGTCCAAAGGTTTATCGTATCGCACAAATCCTTCCCCTTGGTTCTCGGAGTTAGTTGTTGGAAGTGACCAATCTGATAATCAATTGCACAACCCTGAGCGTTTGAGAAAATGCTCGTTCCACAGATGCGGCTTCTCGTATGCGGCGTCCAACCACTTGGCAGTGGAGCATCCGATCATCCGTTGCTGGCGGCGACCGTTGACACGTGCGCGGAGCCGCGGGCAAAAATCCCGCGAACCCGCGACCATCCGTGTCAAATCTGTGACACCCGAACCTCACAAAGGATCTCTCGCGAATCTGCTTAAAAATCCAAATGGTTCTTGCCACACCCGTCACCGACATAATCCGGCCTTTTTTTTTTCGCAGTCCTCGCTACTAGAATGTCCGGTTTGAGGCTACGCATCTGTCCAATTCCGAAGTCCACTTGATCAAGAAATACCTCGACGCTGGCGTCGTAGGATACTCTTTGAATTTCACTTGCGACTGGGAGCTTGTTTGTAAACGGCAAAGGTTTTCGTACAAGACATCCCAACACCTCGGGCATAAAATGGTAGGGAACTATCCGATTTATGACTCACTGTATGACATCTGTTACACTCCCCAAGTTTCTGGTTTCACGGGAGAAATTCATATCGGAAACCCCCCTGAAATGCAGTGTTTCAGCAGCAATTTAGGCGAGTTTAGGTTATCTCCCATGATACGAGGAACTTGTGCCAGTGGAATGTAACAGGTTGCATATCAGGTCCGCACAGCCCTTTCTGATAGGGATCTACGAATGCATTAATGAATGGCGAATCCCAGAGTGGCACACCAGGCCCTTAAATATTCACGATCTAGCTTCCATCCATGCGCGTCGACTGTCTCATCCCTCGTAGCACTCGGCGACGAGTTTGTGACCCCGCGCTGGCAGGTCAACCGGTCAAGTTTGATCGCAACCAGGGTCCGTTTGATTATAGGATCCCGCGCTCCGTTGCTCTCTATTTCTTCCTCCTCCTCCTCCTCCTCCTCCTCCTCCTTGCTTGTCTCTAGCTTCAGCTGCAGCGCAGTGCACCGCCCCATGATCACCGGCTGGATGGGCCTGAGGTGGAGCGTCTCACGTAGATCGTTCACCGTGATCCTGCTGGCTTCAGTGTTCACCTTCTCCCTCTTGGTGCCGTACACTTCAAGTTTCCACTCCGGTCTCTCCCGCATCCAACTTGTGTTCGAACGGCCTTTTGAAATCAATTTCGACGTTGGTCCCGAGATCGACTTGGACCCCGAGTGGGGGCAAGGGTCGGCACAAGCACCAGCACCAGCACCAGCACCAGCACCCCTTGGAAAGCACACTCTTACCCCCGACGGACTCCTCGTCGTCAATCCCGACGGTCCTCACCCCATATTCCAGCTCATCCGCGACGCCGAGGCAGCATGGGAAGCGAAACGCGCACGGGCGAGCAAAACGATCGACGAGGCCGTTGCAGAGTACAAACGACGTTACCGACGGGCACCGCCCCTCGGTTTCGATAAATGGTGCGTCTGCCCCGACTTGGCGTGTGTGGGGGACGTGGACGTGATCGCTATCTAGGTGGGATTATGTCGTCAAACATGACGTCCAGCTGCCCGACGAATATGATGAGATATTCGAGGATATTGAGCCCTTTTGGGGGATCGATCCGGCTGAGTTGGCGCTCACGCAGGGAGAACTCGAGATACTCGAGGGCCTCGTGACCGTCCAGAAGACCGAGACGAATCCTCGACTCGAGGTCGTCCGTTCGACCCTCCCGCAAGATAGACAAACGTTGCAAGGTGCCGTCGACAACATTCTCGACTTCGTCCGCGAGGTAGAGCAGGATTTACCCCCGATGCGCATCACGTTCTCTCCGTTTGATAATCCCGATATGCTATCCGACTGGCGGATCAAGACCATGGCGCTCGAGGCAGCTGCCAACGGGACAAGTTTGTCTGTCCACTTGTTGTGCTTTGAATGCCTTTGTAACGTGTAATGGTCTCTCTTGCAGCACTGACACGCGCCGACATGCCTCCAATCACCAAAATAGGGTGGATTGAAGCATGTCCCCCCGACTCGCCCGCCCGCCTCCATCCGCACACACTGCCACCTGCATCTACCAATCCACCCTTTCCATCCTCGTCCCATAAAACCTTTATTGCTTCCCATCGGGACACAATGAACCCATGCACACACCCTTCTTTGCTCACTACACACGGCCAATTCCTCAAATACAATGCAGGGCCTTTCCCACGACCGACACTCGTGCCCCGGTTTTCGCTCTGTGCAACGTTGCTCCATCACGATATTCGTCCGCCTGTGCCGTATGGGTGGACGTACGACGTCGATCCAGATCCAGACCTGGACGGGGCATTCGAGGAGGATGTCCCGTGGGAACGCAAGGTGGATGAGAGGCTGGGCTGGAGGGGACGTACGACGGGGATACATGCGTCCCCGGACTCGTTGTGGATGCATGCACATCGGGAACGACTGGTCACGTTTACGAACGCGCTCGAGGGGAACGTGAGCGTGTTGGGCGTGCCCAGGGGTGGCGGCAGGGAAGAGTCGGTCCCCGTCGGGGAACCGGAGACGGTGCGGCTCGCGTCTGTCAATCCGGCGTGGATGGACGTTGCGTTTTCAGGTGAACCGATTGGGTGCGATCGGGATGGGGGCACGTGCGATGAGATGGAGACGTTGTGGGAGTTTCGAAAGGCACAGAAACGACGTCAGGAGGGGCGGTACAAGTTTATACTTGATGTGAGTTTGGGTCGCTCCATGTGAGGCGGGTGTGCTTGACTTACGGGTGGGCTCTAGGTTGACGGAAACGGGTGGTCGGGTCGGTTCAAACGTCTCATGACGAGCAACGCGCTCATCTTCAAGGCGACCGTCTATCCAGAATGGTGCGTACGCACACCCGAGTATCTCCGGCTCTGGGCGTGGACTGACTGTCGGCTAGGTACACGTCGCGCGTCGCGCCGTGGGTCCACTACGTCCCGATCCAGGTGTCCTACGTGGACCTGTACGATGCGGTGGCATTCTTCCGTGCTCACGATGAATTGGCGGCGCGGATCGCGAAAGCGGGGCGGGAATGGAGTCGACGGTTTTGGAGGCGGCAAGATATGACGGCCTATCTATACCGGTACGTGAGTCATGGAACGGGTAGAGCGGACACTGACCTGGCCGCGTGGCGTCTCTATAGGTTGTTGTTAGAGTACGCGCGGGTGTCGAGCTTGGATCGGGCATCGATGGATTACTTGGGTTGATACTTCGGGAAAGGAAATACCCCCCCTTTTTTTTTCTTGTGTTGGAATGGGAAGAGCACCTGTACGTTTACTCGATCTCGACGCTGGATAATTCAGCAAGCAAGGGAAGACGAAAGCTCGGACGCGCCAGATTGGCGAACGAAACGTCAGTTTCAAGCGTGTCATTTCTCCTCGTCGAAGCATAACTTAGCGGGGATCTGCGGGGATCTAGCCTGTGACGAAGATACGAAACAGGTCGCCTGCCACAAATGATCACATCCAACGATGGAAGAGTTCGTGAGACACACAACAACTATTGTCCGTGCACACCCAAGGCAGAATAATAAAAATGCAGTGGTATCGTAAATGTACGGAAAACGGACAACCGAAAAAGAAAGGGGGGGGGGTCCGGGGAGCGCACTGCCAGTTGGGCGAGATCATTGTCACGACCGACGCACGCATCGAGCGCAGCACTCACGCTCACGAGTTCCCGTGTTCGCGGTTAGTCCTCTCAGTGCACCGGAAGCGCCCCTCGCAATCTCACTCTCCCGTCCTTGAGTCGCTCCGTGATCACGGGACTCGCAGCGGGTCGATACTTGAATTCTTTAGAGTACCTGTCGGATGCAGGGTGAGCGGAAAGGTTGGGGAAAGGTTGGGCGTGACGGACCGAGAGGCGTGGATGACCTTGGGTGCGGGTTTGGTGACCGGTCTGAGATAAAGGGCGAGCGAGAAGAGTACGGCGAGGAGAGCGACAACTGCGGCGCGTTTCCAGGCGGGCGGTCGGGGACGGTCCAAGCGCGGATCAGCGACCGGTCGCACCTTGAGCTTCCCGTCGTCGTCGTGGTCGTCGCGCTCCCTGAGCGGCTGGGCGCCGTTCGCTGCGTCCGACATTTGGTCCCGTACCATGTCTATAGAGCTGGGGCAGAAATGTTTCGAGTTGTCGGAGTTTGAAAATGAACTCTAGTCAAGAAGACGAGGAAAACGTCGAACATGAACATGAGAGCGGTGAATTTATTTTTAAAAAGCGTCTTTTTTTTTTTCTATTTTATTATTTCTAGTTTCGTCCTTTCAGCGGCTCAAACCGTTTGCGTCTTTTTTTTATCATACAGATATGGAGCTCTCCGGCGAGGGTTCGGACGTGGACATGACCCACGACGATAACACCAAACTCGACGACGAGGACGACACCGGGATCGATCCAGAGGAGGAGGAAGAGGAGGAAGTAGAAGAGGAAGACGAGCCTGAGCCGGACGAGGTCAGCCCCCATGGATTGTCTGCGTAGTCTGCTCACTCTCCACAGGACATTGAATCAGATGAACTTTCTCCT
>JBBPQV010001302.1:0-10948 GCA_038092675.1 Boletus rufocinnamomeus | reverse complement strand
GTGTCCTCGGTGGCCTTTATGACACTCCTCTTCAGAGTTTCGCCACTTCCTATCGCAGAAGCCCAGGCCCGCGCAGTAGTCCGGGCCTTTGCCGACCCCGCCTCACTTGACTTAAAACAAGAGGCAGACAATGTTCTTTCAAGATCGCGCGCTCTCGTAGCGGCAGGAGCTTCTACACCTCTCCGGCTTGCCAAAGCATGGTTTCGCTTCAGCGAGGCGGAGCAATGGGACTATCGTGACGAGCTTTTCGCGTATGCCGCGGAGTCCGGTGATTGTCCAGTCACGAAAGTTACCTCTTGGGAGAAAGAGATGTACGCCAACAAGGATGTTTTGCGAGCCGCATGGGTGGACTTGGAAAAGAAGAATGAGTCACAAAAGTGGGCTGAAGGCATCGGCGAGGGTGGTGTGCAGGAGTGGGTAGAAATGATGTATCGGCTCTTGCGGCACACACAAAACCGCCCCTCTGAGAGACAGCAGGAAGCGAACAACCTCAATTGAGAGTTGTGACTGGGTCACTCAGAATGGATATATCGTCGAAGGAAGTCTCAGACGAACTTGAATCCCGTGTACGGTACAATATAGTGGAATATACCTGTTTCGCTTCAGAGGTTTAGTTGATATGTAACCTATGATACGGCCCGGTGTTCACATGTCTACGGCCCGGCCGCCTGTCACCATCGGGTGACCAGAGTCACCAGACGTAATTCTGCTTCCGACAACTTGAAAAGGCTTGTATCCAAGACATGTGCGTTAGAAATCGATACCGTGACCATGCCTCCAAGGGACACTGCACCAGGCCGACTGAGTGGTACGCTCCTCGTCCATGGGGATCATGCCTTAGGTACAGAGGTCGCACCGTCGATATCCGTCACATCGAGCAAGTATCCTTCTCCACTACTACTGATGAAGTTGATGATCACTCACAGTACTTGATGGCATCTGATAGCTTTCAGGGCAGTCCTCGGTGGTGACCCGAATGGCCTCGGTGCTATGGACCCTGATCGACATGTATATGCTCGATACTCGCAAAGTGTATCCTCACGAGTGGACCAAGTTTTAGGGAAGATCAACGTGTGTGTTTACTTGACGCTCGCACAACAACAGAATCCCAACTATCAGCTTTCCAGCACGGTCACGCCATCACATATGCATCCGGTTTGGCTGCTGCTTCCTCAGTGAGTTCTGAATGCGTGATGAATGAAGTATTCGCTCATTTGGTTCATGCCAAGGCCCTCGCGCATTTCAAACCGAAGCGCATCGCTATCTCTGGAGGATACATGGGGTGCCACGGTGCTATCGAGGTCTACCTAAGAGGAAGATTCGAAGAGACTCCCATCATTGACCTCGAAGACGAGTATCAGGAGGGTGATTTGTGCTGGCTCGAAACCCCAGTCAATCCCACAGGCGTGTCTCGGTGAGTCAAGATCCGGGATTTCGTGTGTAGTGTATATCTGACGGCCAGAACCAGCGACATCCGGTATTATGCAGACAAGGTATAGCGGGCACAATTTACATTGAAGCTACTCACCCTGCTTGTGATATTAGATCCACGCAGTAGGCGGGAAGTTATTTATCGACTCGACGTTTGGTCCTCCGCCGCTTCAATACCCTTTCAAATTCGGTGCCGACTGCATCTTCCACAGTGGTATGTCCTGGGCCATTGCATCTCAACTTCTGAAAGCCCGCAAAATTATCCTCAGGGACGAAATACTTCGGAGGTCATTCCGATCTGCTCTGTGGGATTTTAATCGTAAAGACGGCTGAAGAAAGAGAGGAAGTGAGTTTCTTTTTCAATGCTTTCAACCACTATTCAACAATCGACGCTTAGCTATGGAGAGATCGTGTTTACTTGGGAAATATGATGGGTTCGTTGGAGTCGTGGCTTCTTTTGCGATCTCTTCGTACGATGCACCTCCGTGTTCCGAGACAGTCAGCAGGCGGGACGGAAATTGCGCAGTGGCTGTACAAGGCTACCCTTGTCTCAGAGGATCAGGAATTCGACGGCATCCCGGGCGGCGTCATCACGAAAGTATGGCACTCTAGCTTACAGGGTACCGATGAACGAGGCTTTAACCCAGGGTCACAAATGGAAGGTGGCTACAACGCCACCTTCTCTATCCTTGTGTGTTCCATTGGAGTCATTTTTTTTGAGGTATAACGTTGACGTGAGAATGGCAGCTTGCACGACGGCCCCAAGCAGAGGCACTCCCGCATAGCCTCGAATATTTTGTGGTACGTCAGGACCCACACATCATTACTTCGTAATTTGATCGGTCTCGAAGCCTGCTACGAGTCTAGGGGGTGTGGAGTCATTGGTTGAACAGCGCGTCAAGGCAGATCCGAAGGAGAACCCTCTCCTTGTCCGCCTCAGTATTGGGGTCGAGGAGGTCGAGGAAAGTCGCAAACATGTCACACCTACACCAAGGATGCTGACCTGTGTACAGGATCTCAAGGATGACCTTCGGAGGGCACTCCAGGGTGTTGCGAAACCTGTTGCGAAACTGTGATACGGTTGACACGAGAAGATCTGTAGTCAAGGGTGTAGGATAGCTCTTTGTATAAACAGAGTCAAATAAGCCATACGCGTCGCGCACTCCAAGCCGCGTCAGCTAGCGATACTTGACTTGATCACTCCATCACAACCATGAACAGTCTTATTCAGCGGTATGCAGGGTCTGGCGCAGTATCCCACATGCAAAAGCGAAATGCCTCCATCATTGACGACGACGACGATTGCTCCGACGCCATGTGGGGGTCTGTGGCTGGCTATGGTAGTCTGGCCAAAGGTGTACCGAGTTTTGTCATTCCGTCTGTCCCAGACGTAAGCAGGCGCTCTCAAGTATCATTTATCGTCTCACTCCAGTAAAGCCAGCTGCATTCCTGAGGCTCCACACGGACGATCACGCAGACCCATCGTGCAGGATCAAGATCCAGCACGGAACTACAACTTTAGCGTTCAGATTCCAAGGTGGTGTCATTGTTGCTGTCGATTCCCGGGCCACTGCTGGAAGCTACATAGGTAGGATTCAACGTTAAATCAGTGGGTGCACCTACCTGATACCTTTGACGATGCCCAGCGTCGGGAACTGTAAAGAAAGTCATTGAAATCAATCCCTATTTACTGGGGACGATGGCTGGTGGTGCAGGTGCAATGCTGTGATAACTCTCGTTTGTTCACGAATTCACTCACCTGATCAGCCGACTGCCAATATTGGGAAACGTACTTGGGGGTGCACTGTCGCCTCCACGAACTCAGAAATCGCGAGCGAATCTCAGTGTCTGCTGCTAGTAAATACCTCAGCAATCTTGTGTATAGCTACAAGGGTATGGGTCTGAGCATGGTACGTCCCTCGTCACCTGTTGACGAGCTTCCTCTCACGCCATGGTCAGGGTACAATGATTTGCGGTTGGGACAAGACAGTAAGCCCCGATAGCTACCTGTTGTTCCTCGATGACGGCTTATCCCTTCAAGGGCCCTGCATTATTCTATGTAGACTCCGATGGTACGCGTCTGAAAGGTGATCTTTTCTCTGTGGGATCGGGGAGCACATTTGCATATGGTGTATTGGACCAAGGGTACCGGTGGGACCTCACAGCGGAGGAAGCTCAGGAGCTTGGGAGGAGAAGTATCTACGCCGCAGGTCACCGGGATGCGTTCTCGGGCAACACGTGTAACCTCTACCATGTGAAGGAAGATGGTTGGCAGTTCATCGGTATGACTGGAATGTCTGGTAATCTGCTTTGCTCTGACGTCGTTAACAGGCAACTACGACATCACTAAGCTGCATTACGATGGTCCTGGAGAAGTTCCTGGTAATGGTTATGGATATGATATTCGTGTTGAGGGCCAAACCTCTGCGAACCCGCCTGCGATTGCAGGTCAAGCGTGATGTTGTATTTGTATTCTGGCAATGTAATTTGTTTTCGAGTTGCCGACTACCAAATTTTCGGATGCTGTTGTCAACTGAAGGATTCATGAAACCGACTCGGACGAGCATTTCTTCGCCCTGCCCATGAAACGCCTCTTTGCTAGACAATCCATGAGCTCGAGGCTAACCACTTCTAGCATAGTACCACAATCATCCCACGGACTGCCAGACCATGACATGGCGACGGGTGTCGGGCTACAGCCAAGCTTTGTCCTTCCTCCCGTTCCTCACCCGCACCCATACGAGCACATCGCCATTATTGCCACAGATGAGGGTCTCGTCATGCGCCCTCATTTACCAGGGCCTTCACATTCCCTTCCATACGTCCGTGTCCCTTGGGGCAAGCAATCAAAGCTCCAAGAACTCCAGTGCGACGGAAACGACTCATCTCTTGACTGGAAGTCCAGTGTTGTTGTATACGGCATAGTGGGCATCATGGATCTCTTTAACGGTACAGAAATGTAATCCGTGGTTGAGAACTTCATTCTAAGCAGTGACCCTGACAGCATCATATCTACTAGTTATTACTGCCCGGTCGCATGTCGGGTGCTGTGAGTCCATTGTTCCCTTGGCTGAAGTCGGGACTTATATATTTTCCTATTGCGCGAACAGTGTTCGACGAGAACCATTCCATCTATTCTGTGAAGTCTGTGCGTGCGATTCCCTTGATCAAGGATCGTGCCCAGCATGTGCTTGGTACCATCGTCTCACCAAACCACATTTCCGACGACGGTACCCAAGATTTAGCCTTGGCCTCCCAAAGGGAGGAGTCCACAGGTAACGCTCATGTCAAATTCGCAGACAAGAACGATGTGAAGATCATGAGCCCTGCGGTGGACACCGTCCGCGACATCCAGGCTGAAGAACCTCTCCCATCGCTCCCGTCTTCTGGGACATCAACGCCAACATCAAGCGAATCTTTAGCAAATTCCAACGTAGTGAAAGCGATCGCAGACAGAATGTCATTCTGGGCAAGACTTTCCAGGCGTCAACCTACCTCGACACACGAGTCGGTCACAGAGTCTGACGAACCCCAGTCTTTGGATTCTATCATTCAGAACGCGCAAGGGGAACCCACAGCCGTCATTGATACGATCGTAGCATCGACTGCGCCTCCCCCGGACTCAGTGGAAGAACGACACACAGAACTCGAAGACAGGGTGGTCCGCGAATGCATCAGGGAATATGTTAAGGGTTGCATGTACTTCGCTTATCATTTCGGTAGGTATCCTGCCATCGAGTGGCTATGAGTTAACCAAAGTTTAAACAGATATAACGAGTTCTTTACAGAACAAGCATGACCAGTTTCTGAGGTCACGTAAGGAAGAAAACTTACTTGCTAAGCTTAATGCCCTCCCTCCAGATCTTTCGGTTGAGCATCCGGACTCGAAAGTCGATCCCCTTGTCGAACCGTCTTCGACGCTTCCGCTTTGGCGACGGGTCAACCGAGAATTCTGGTGGAACGAATGGCTCTCAAAACCTTTTATAGAGGCAGGAGTAGGTGCCCTTCATGAAGTGAAGACAAAGCCCATAGCGAATTCTTCCAGATGCATTCGTACGTGTTACCGATTGTGCAAGGTCACTTCCAGGTATCTTCTTTCGACCTCCCAACGAGTTCCCCTACGTTAGAGGATGACTCAATCTCGCGCGTGGACTATTTGATTGCGTCTAGACGCTCTAGATACAGAGCTGGACTTCGCTATCAACGAAGAGGTGTGGACGAAACGGCCCACGTAGCAAATTTCGTCGAGACAGAAACAGTCATGAGATTAAAGGTATGTCATGGTGCTCAACGTACGACTCGGTATTGTTTATATGCCAACAGACAAATGGAATATCGAATGTCTTCAGCTTTGTCCAGATCCGTGGCTCGGGTAAGTAACTCACCCCCGAGGGTAGATGTAATCACCTAGCTTCCAAAGTCCCGCTTTACTGGAAGCAATCAGGATACAGTATGAGGCCGCCCCCGGTCCTATCGCCGGAGTGCACATCTGAACAGAATTTGGACGCCATGAAGCGACACTTCCAGCGCACCATCTCTGTCTATGGGCCACATGCAAGCTACCTTTTATTGTTGACCTAAACGTCGGTCTGATTTGTCATCACTAGACGATAGTGAACCTGGCAGAGCAAACAGGAAAGGAAAGCACTCTGACCAATGCATACAAGTCGTACGCGAAACGAATAGAAAACAAGGATATTCGGTCAGTACCACCCCCAATTGGTGTGCTTATCACCTCAACGATTATCCAGCTATTGCGAGTATGACTTCCATCACGAGACGAGAGGGATGAAGTGTGTGATCGGATACTTCTGCGCCGCAGTCCATATGTCTCAATCGAGATAGATACGAGAACATGTCGAAACTTATCGATGAGCTAGAGCGAACATTTGAAAGTCAAGGGTGCGATTGGCTACATGTCCCCTCTCTGCACTCCCGCTCATTAAAATGTCACGTTAGGTATTTCTGGATTTCCGACCACGTGCTGTTATCGAAACAGAAGGGTATTTTCCGCGTTAATTGCATCGATTGCCTGGACAGAACGAACGTCGTTCAGGTATGAGCATTTACCCCGTGTGTTCACTGTACCCATAGACTTTGCTAGTCTGCTTTTGCTCGTCATGTTCTTGGCACGCAATTAGAGGCCGTCGGGCTTACCGTCGAGCCACAAAATGGACGGTCAGGAATGGACATAGTCTTTAATGATGGTTTGTATCGGTTTGTGATTCACCGCGCATCCGGACTGACCTGTGACATCGGACAGTTTGGGCCAATAACGGTGATGCAATTAGCCGCGCGTAGTGAGTCCATTTCACTCGACCTCAACATTTCAGCTTATGCGCTTTGATGCTAGCGCAGGAACATCGGCTCTAAAAGTAAGCCGCTCCGTCTGCATGCGGAGTTTGTGTACTCACCAAATTTGCCAGGGTGACTTCACCAGGTACCTTCTACATTCCAATGGTTACATCCGACCCTGATTCGCCCTCAGGACCGGGAAGCGCGACCTTGGTGGCCTCTTCAATGATGGTGTCAACTCCTTGGCAAGAATGTACAGCGCCACGTTCAGTGACTGGTTCTGTCAAGCCGTGATCGACTTCATGCTTGGATATAGAACTATCTCTGTCTTCTCAGAGTTCCTTCTCAATCTGCAGTCGACAGATCCACGGGAACTCATTCGCTTGTCAAGAGTTCGTGCAGAAGCCATTGCCACCTCTGTCTCCCGTGTCCTAGACGAAGGAGAGCCTCTCTTGGCAGGGTGGACACTCATTGCGCCAGAGCAACTGAACGTCAAGGTCAGCGATAAATTCGAAGAGAAAGTACTATTGCTGGTGGGTTAGATGATGTCGTTTGTTGGATACCGATTCACGTTCGATCAAAGAGTGTTCGTGCACTTTATATTGTTGTACGATTCCAGTCCCCTCCTATCAACTCGGGAGAATCTGAACCAAAATACAGAGCTATGACTATACCCTCGAGAAAGTGAAGCTCTATACCCGGGTACCGCTCGGAATGATTACAAAAATCACAAAAGGTCGTTTCGAAAAGTATCCTAGAAATATGTTCACTCACCGTCTCTACGATAGGCGCCTACATCTTGTCACCTCTCGAAGAAGCAAGCCGGGATCCTACCCAGAATGCTGGTTTCTCCGTCACTTGGCTCAACACGGATCTCGTTAGCTCGCGGACGACGAGTTATTCGTACCGCAACAGCCCAGTGGACGTCTCCTCGAAATCTGACGACTCTGACAGCACCCATACTGAAGAGCACAGCAAGTCAACTTCCGGGGGTGCAAACAATGCAGGCAACAGGCTGTTGAGGATGATGCACACTCGAGTTACGTCCAAGCCAGGGATCTCGGGAAACCGTACGGGATTGAACGATACCTCGTTCGCTGCGTTTAAAGCCTTGCCCGTGGGTGGCACGCATGTACGGAATGGGTTCAGGTATACAGAACCTGCGGATGACCTCACTGGTGCTACATCATGCAAAGAAGCTGTTGACCTGATCGTCGATGCGATCAGGAGAGCCTGCGAAGAGATCGGTAGCGCCTCAGGAGACGATTTCATCTCTGAGCAAGATATTGTCAGGTTAGTGTGTCAAAATCGTGCAGTGATCGCGCCTCAAACTCAACGCCTGGCGTTAGCGTGTCAGAGGCACAGCGTACGACGAGCATCTATGCAAAGATGGAGTACGGCGTGAAGAGATTGCTTTGGTTGGGAGGGTAATCGAAGATATAAACATTTGTGTGCTGGATTACGGACATCGTAATAAATAGGCTGTATCGCTGTGACCGAATGCTGGACGAAATTGGGAAACAATCCAAGATTCGTAAGCGGGAAAACCCGAGGTACCGACAAAACGAAAAGAAATGGTATACTTCCAGATGCATTGAAGCGGGTAAAACAAAGTATGAAGCTGGATGCCACAAATGTACGAATAGGAGTCCAACAAATGGTGAGAACGCATAAGTGGGTAAAATCCAAATCCATGGTCCATTAATTAGATATATTACCTGATGTCGAGTCCATCGTCCCCTCCCGCTCCTAGGTCAATGAATCGCGTCATGCGTTTCATCATCCTCCCTTCATCTGTGCCCGGTGCCCTTCTCATTTGCGTATCACTGGCAGGATCGTGACCTCGCGTCCAACCACTATCGCGGCTACCAATAAAGGCCGCATGGCGTTCGCAAAGCATTTGACCGTCAACTTCCCAATATTCTTCAAGTCTTTCTTTACACCCATCCTCGAATTCACAGAGGAGGTGCTCAGGGTGATATCGTTTCCCCGAATGTATCACAGCACAGGGACCCTCAATGGGTTGTCCACAAGAAGATGCACCACATAGAGAGTTGTTTGCTTCATGGTAGTGATATGCGCAAAAGGGTTTCCCGTCAAAGACGTAAAATTCCTTGTCAGGAAATGGTTTCTGAAACGGTATCGTTAGAAACATTTCTCTGGAAACGAGAGTAGAATCGAGTACTTGGCACATGTGACAATTGAAGCATTCTTTGTGGTATTTCCCCTTCAACTGACCGTCTCTTGAAGACACTGCCTGTTTTTCAATGGGCAAATTACAGCGTCGACACTGTTGCAGTAATCATTAGCCCTCTGACGATGCACAGCAAAGAACACAAACTTTTGGCAGATACATATTTTTCCAGCAGCGCTCGCACAAGACATTTCCGCCATCCATCTGTATCCACCTTCCGTCCTCGATCTTGGAATCACACCCTGCACATATTCGTTTTTTCCGCTCAGCTGGTCCCCTATTCCGTATCCGGGCAACCTCGCCGGTTAAGCCCACACGCTCAGAGTGAACGTGCGGCTGAGAGGGGCTGGTGTGGGAGCGTGTGGGCAACTTGGGGGGCCTCTGCTCGGGAGAAGCAGGCCCCGGAACCGTGTTCGATCGACTTGGCTTCCCAGCGCCTCTGCCAGACCCGCCGATAGAGGCTAGAACTGAACCTGACGCAAGAATGGAAACGGACGCGCCTTCTTCTATCAAAGTCTCCATAGCTCGCTCCAAGGCACCGATCGACTTTGCCGTACTCTGCGTCCCTGCCGATGTACTCCTAGCACGAGCAGGACCAGCGAAAGGCGTCGCCGTCGAGTGAGTGGATATTGCAGACCGCAATGACGCGGCTGATAATTGACGGGAAGGTTGTCTTCGATCCGGCGTCGCGGCAGTAGGAAATTTGACCTTGTTTGTGCTTTCGTTCACAGCAGACTTGCGAACGTCCAGAGGCATGACCACGGGCGTATCATCATCGGAATCGCACGCATAGGCTAAACCGACCTCCGAGTCCGCAGAAGGTGACGATGGTACATTCTCATCCTTTTTTGAGCCCGAGTGCGTCGTATACACGCTCTCATCGTCAGATTCGTTCTCAGGATCCAGTTCTGGCTTCAGGACGTCGAGGAGTGGAAGAGGAAGGTGGGGGCCAGGCATGGGAGATTGAGTGACTGTTTCACCACTAAGACGACGTTCAAAAGGATTGGGAATCGGGGAAGGCGAGCGCGAAGGTGATGCGATGCGGACGCCAGAAGGGGAAAACGAGAGAGGGATAACTTTATCATTGGAAGCAGGGAGTGGAGACTGTTGAAACATTCTATCATGAGGGCTTGGAAGATTAGGGTATGGTCCATTGGTAGAAGTGTGATCCCCGAGAGAGTCCGGTGATATGGGAAAGGGAGAGACTGGAGACGACGTCTGAACCGAGTTCGGAGACAAAGGTGGGGTTATGGCAACTGTGTAGAATGATCAAAACGTATGGCGCTAGGGTCAGATGAAAGACTTGCCTCGCATGACATGACCAAAGGGGGTGGCATTGGTGTTCAAGTACTGAGGTACGTTGATCCGATGGCCATCACCAAGAGTCGTAACGGGTGCGGGTTGATGAGAAGGTGAACGAGAAGCAGTAAACATAGCAGCTCTTGCAGCGGCCGCAAAACCCCTTCGACCAACACCAGCCATGCCAGCTTCACCGCCAATCTTCGTGTCGATCTCGCGGCCCATGCCATGAGCATGAGAGGACGTAAGAGACAGCGGAGGCGGAGGTGGTTGTCGCGCCGACATGGGAGGTAGCATAATGGGCGCTGAGGATGGGAACGGCACGGTGCCCGGGGCGGGAGCGGGAGCAGCTGTCCTGGACGGTCTGGCTAAGGGCACACCAGGAGGGACTGATGGGTTCTGTTCTTTCAAGGGGTGGTGCGGGTCAAGAGAAGGGCCCCGGGCATCCAAAGAAGAGCGAAGCTTGTCCAGGGATGGGCGAGATTTACCAAGGGACGGACGCAAAATGGATACTGTTGACGAGGTAGGCCCACGCTCAAACGAGGGACGGTGGTGGATAGTTGATAGAGGCGTCGCATTCGAGGATGCACGGTTGGTAAATGAAGATGGTGGTGGTGGTGTCAAGGGTTGGTGTGCCGGAGGTAGATTGTCTCTTCGAGCGGATGAAAGAACCGTTGGACGTGCGGGGGTAGGGTGACCAGCGGATTCGGCGAATGGCATGGGAAAAGC
>JBBPQV010001301.1:0-10985 GCA_038092675.1 Boletus rufocinnamomeus | reverse complement strand
TGTGGACGCAGGGATGAAAGCCCTTCCGTGTTGGAGTTCGTCTCTCCTCCTCGCCTGTCCGGCGAACTGTGAGGCCTTCTGAATCCATTCGTCGATAGAGGTAGGGATGATGGGCATCATGAGGATGGAGTCGGAGAGGTTGCCGTCTAGGCTGTTGATGTACCACTCGATCAATGCCTTCTGATCTGTGATCTCGGCTTTTCCAGCGAGAAGTTGGAACTGGAGGTTGTATTCGTCCAGCCCATCAGGATCCCTGAGGTTCTGCCTCAATCTTCCCAAGTTGATTCGAGCCTTAGCTCCAACATCGTATGGGGTAAAGGCTTTAACGAAGCCTTCTGTAATGGCGGAAAAGGACTTAGCATTTTCCTCTACTGTTTCATCTCCTATTCTCCGGTACCAACCCTCGGAGAAATCCTTCCCTCAGCCTTTGCTCATCTTGGCAAGGAGGGTAAGGGTCTTGGCTCGATCATTATAGAAACAAGCGTTCATCTGGAAGTAGGCCTTCATGGCCAGCAGCCATCATGGCGCATCATCTGGGTGACCGGAGAAATCATCCAGCAGACCTGCCTTAATCTCTGACTTATGTTCGTCGACGTCCATGGGGAACTCTAATGGAGATTCCACTCTTTCTTCGGTAGTTGGGCTTTGTGGTGCTGGAGGCACAACAGGAGGAACAGTCGGTTGCAAACAATGAAGGTCTGTTTGCAATCCGGACGAAGATTGAACGGGAGTGACTGGGGAGGAAGGGTGGGGGGTGGCGGAGTTCCTGGTCCAGAAATCGGGGTTGTCGTAGTGGTAGTCGGTGGGTTCGGTAGTCAGAGGAGGTACTGCGATTTCAACGTCTTCTTGCTCCTGCTCAGGGGAGGGAGCTTGGATTCCTCTTCGCCACGAAATGGTGGTGGAAGGGACCTCATGCTGAATAGCAGAGGTAAACTGGACGATCGAGTTCTTTTGTTACACTGATGCGTAGAACCTAGTCAAAGCGCACACTCAAGTGTAGTGTGAAGACACTAGAAGCCTCAGGGGTCTCGCTATGACTAATCACTAGGACTAATCACTCGCAGAATGACCAGATTCTAAGCAGTAGATTGCGTAGAACTAGATGTAGAACTATGGTACAAAGGCGACATATTTATACTACTTGGAATGGCGCACAGACCAGCTAAGTAAAGGTGCACACAGACCATCTGGGTAAGGGGGAATACAAGGCAGTACAAGAGAACTGCCTAAAGGAGGTTATTCGTCTGTATCAAGAAGATCGTCAGTAAAGGTAGCATACTGCATGGTCAACACCATAAGGGTGAGGCCCTCTTGCGTATGTGAAGACGAATGAGCAAGAGCATAGTTAGAAGGATAAAAAGGAAAGAAATCCGTAACAGTGTTGGGCATTGTTATGATATGCTATATTTTCAAACTTTTTAACTTAGCACATTCGCACACTTACTTTACATCTTTCAGACTTTGAAGTCACGTGATGTGCACATGACCATGGGAAACTACATGTGACCTGTGGTCTAGACAAACACATTGCACACACACCTTATTAATTCCCATCCTTTCTTTCTCATCATCATCTTCCTTCTCTCATGACAGCTTCTCTCATTTACCTATAACCAGTAGTTTTTCTTATGGACCCTATGGTCCGTGCGCCATCCTGTAACTTATATAAACTAGCTGTAGTCGACTGGACTCCCCAGTCTAATCCATTTGTGCCTTGTGACCTACGTCCTTGCAAGTGCATTAAGGAAGACATCACTTTGCCTCTATTCTTACTCTCCTCTACTCTTTGATCTAAGGTTTGGTGTAGCCTCAACAAGTCCCTGCCAGTGTTTGCTTGAGTGTGCTCGCAACACTTGGATTAGACTTATACACTGCCCGGGCTCTTGGGCTAAGGAGTACCCACTGGAGTTTTCTGTTTTTCATTTCTTTACATTCGCACCTTTAGAACATGGGGCAGTATCCCAAGCTTTTTTCTCGTTAGTTTAGAAACCTTCTCAGTCCCTCCATTGAGGTGATAGCTGCGCAAGGGTCATGCCTTGTTTGTGAAGAGCGATACAGGAACCACTGTCATCGTGCAGCCCATAGCCGAGCTTATATTGCTGTGTTAGTCCCTCAAGTGATTGGGAAGGTAGAGTGTCAGTTCTGAGTTTTTACGTTAGTATATGTTCTGACCATGTATTCAGTGTCAGCACCCATCTCACAGCCTCCAATCACATCCAACATGGTGGCAAAGAGCTTCAGATGGTGCTGAGAAATCAAGGGGGTTGATGGATGCACACTCCTGCTATGTGGTTGGGGAAGGCATGGGAGTTGGTGACTTACCTACACCAGCTGCCATCTCCTGCATACTCACAGAGCCCTTGCACAGAGGGTCAGTAGAGGGGCCAGCAACATCTATTGGAACTGTCAGCCATGCAAAAGAAATAAAACCAATATTAAGCATGAAGCAATCTCACCTGCCATGACCATGCCACCCTCAGGCAGATGTACCTGTAATCCCACCACTGTTGCCAGTTCCACCCTAATGTTGGTCTCCTTCTCCTTCTTCTTTCCTTTCCCCTTTGGCCCTTTCTCCTTCCTTGCCTTCTTCTTCTTCTTTACCATCCTTCTGCCTCTACCCTCCAGCATCTGCCTTCTTCATTTTCTGCTGCTTCCACTGCTTCTGCTTCTCCTGCTGCTTAACTATCTCCTTCTGCTTGCCCTTGCTCTTGCCCTCCACCATCTCAGTTCCCTTTCCCTTTCCCTTTCCCTTTCCCTTTCCCTTTCCCTTTCCCTTTCCCTTTCCCCTCCTCTGAATTGCCCCCTCTGCTTTTGTATCCTTCTTCTTTCCCCTCTCCTTGCCCTATACCACTGGCACAGGAATGATGTCTGGGTTGGTGTCACCTTCAGCATTCCACTCATCATCCTTGAGGGCAGGAATGAGGCCAAGACCAGTGGTATCCTATACCAGCTGTTCTGCAGTCATTAATTGAAGTTAGTGTATCTTCCTATAGAATATAAACATTACTTGCCTGTGTCCACAGTCATACCTTTCTTGACAGTGCAGAGGGACAGCATGTACAATTGCCCAACTGCCTCTAGCAGCCAGGCCCATTCAGTGGGGTCCTTCACTATTGACTGCATGTGGCCATGGATTTTTCTATTGAGCAGGTTACCAAGGGCAGTGTCATATTGAGTTCAGTCTAAGTGGCTGATTGTGAAGGAAATTCTATATATGAGGTGGTAACACATATCTAGTGCTTCCAGTGAAATGTATTTGAGGTTGAGGGTGGTGTTGTCAGGGTTTCTACACCAGGCATTGATACTGTCTAGGTCATGGTGACCAATGATATATTCAGTAACCAGGTGTCATATCCTGGAAATCCAGTAAGTCCAACCCCGGTCCTCCGGACCAACTCTGTTTCTGTATATATGAACTCCAGCATGTTCTCACTAGAGACATGACCCCTGACCTTCAGACTCTGTCCATACAACTTACGATATGAGTTATGTTCCATTTTCTGATCTCCATAAATACTAGTTCCGCTGCATGTTCTCCTCTGAACCTGTGTAACATGCCCATCCCACCAAAGAAACATACAGAGCTCAAAGCATTGTTCAGTGGTGAGAAACATGCAGCAAGCAAGGAGAAGAAAACACATACATTGGGTAAGGAGAAAGCAAAGGACAACAGTGGAGATGATGACAGTTTCATCATACTGAACAACATGGACAATGAAGGAGACAATGACAATGACAATACCATCAACATGCTTGCTGAGGCTGACTGCAAGGCTTGCAAGATGGCATGCAAGCTCAAATGTAAGGTAATTGCAACTTGCCTCAAGCAGCTTGTGAAAGAGGTCACAGATGGAGCCAGTGTCCTCCATACTAGAAAGAAAATCGATCCCAGCAAGATCAAGAAGGTCAACTCTGGCACACCATGGAATTGCTTGTCCAACTACACTGCCAATACAGTTCCAAACCATTACCACAGTCAGTCCATCATTCCTTTCCACACTTTTGAATGGTGCACAAAACTCAGTCCCTCACACATGCATATCATGTGTAACCTTGCTCACATTATCATCTACAATTACACCACTATATTCTTCTATCATGTCCTGCTGCTGCAAGATGTGCAAAGCACAACTCCTTCCATCCACTTCAACACCAAATCTCACCTCACTTGCTATCTCATTATATCCAACATTGTGAGGTCCAATCTCACATTTGTTACGGTTTGCTCCTATCAATGTCTATCTATTCCTGTTACAACCGATGTAACAATGGAACACCAACGTGTAGTTGGAGTTCATCCCTAGTCTGCTCAAGCCTGAGAGGCAGATGACAATCGACTCCTTATGTCAATTGACCAAAGATCACCCTCATGAGAGAGACAATGGTGAAGCAAAGAATGAAGTGAAAGAGCTGGTGAGAGAAGCAAGCCGGCGGTGAACTCCAAGATACATGCTAGATTGTGTAGGTTCAAGTTAAAGAGACAATACAGGTGGAGCGCGAATATATATACTGCCTGGAGTCAGTTTAGGGCAGGTGAGTTGGAGTCTGAATGTAATGTGAGGGGAGGCACTATTGTGTGTATGAGGTATGTAAGAGACGCATCGTGTATAAGAAGCACATGACGGAAGGGGGCAGTGTCCTCAGGAAGAGACAGAACATAAATAGAATCAATACAGAATTGGGACAAACTGGAATGGGAGAAATAGGATCAGAAGGGGGTGGTGTTGGAAAGGCATGGATCATGGAGGCTGTCCTCGAAGGCAGTGTCAAATGCAGTGTCAGACACTGCATACTCCTGTAGGGAAGCGATGATGTTGTCCCAGAGAGACAACCCGGGGTAGTCCAAAGGAATGGTAGGGGAAAAAGATGGGGGGTACCACCAACCGTAACAATTCCTATGATGTCTCTTTTCTCTTTTGACTTTAACTTATTTTCATCTTCAAAATCATGTGACTAGATCACATGATGGGTCACATGACTCATTTATTACTTGACTTCTTGATGCAGGCTATGCCATCAGTCATCGCAATGCACTCTGAGTCACTCTGACTCTAACAGACACATTTAATCCTTTATAGTTATATTTGTTCCCACATTCATCTCTGTGCTGTGCATGACTTCTCTTCTCTTCCATTCTGCCACCGCATGTGGTTGCATCATGTCCTTCATTTCCACTCTTCCATTTCATGGCTATGCTTGACTCATGTTATGACTCATGCCTTTAATCTCCATCACTCCCATATATATCCATATCAGTAGATCTGATACAAACATGTGTTGGAATCATTGATTGTGCACTCCATTTTCATACTTAGAATATTGTGCCATATTGTGGTGCATTGTTGTTGTTGTTGTTATTTGTTTGTTGTTCACTCCTACAGTAGTTGGAGTCCACTGTCTTCGCTTTCCTCCAGTTTCTGACAGTGGACTCCAGGTATGTCGCATTTTACATTACTTCCAATCTAGTTTCTGACAGTGGACTCCAGCTGTGAGATTCCAGCTGTTTAACAACATGTACACACATTATGAACAATATATAAATCTAGACTTGGGACACTCCTTGGCCATGGCATTAGGGAAATGGTGAAGTTTTGATCAAAGCTTACCTACAATTATCTTATTCATTATCTGCCTTCTAATATATCATTTTGATGGTCCAGTTCTTACAATTTTTGCCTTGATGGCCATTTCCTCCACAGTTGTAGCATCTGGTAAAGTGCTCTTTGGCTTCTTTCCATTACAAGAGAATATGTCAGTGTGTTCTTCTTTTTCTGATCATTATCTCAATAATATTGGAACTATTGTGTCAGTATTGACTGAGATCCACATTTTCATGCCAAGCTACCATTCTTCAAACTTAGTGATCTCTCTATTAGGGGTTCCAGGATCTTGGTAGATTTCAACTTTGGATCTGCCTCCTGATGATGATCCTGATCCTGATGGTGCTGGCACATTAGATACTTATGGTGGCAAGTTGTGTGTTGGCTTGATCCAGGTTGTCTTTTAGGTTTTTAGCATATGCCAAGCAAAGACTGAACTGAGTACTGATCAAGGCCCACTGGGCATCTTTGTTAGTAGTGTTCATAAGTTGCTAATGGAATTTGGTTGAGCTCAACTAAGTTGGGACAAAAGATATATCATAAAGTTGCCAAAATTGTAGTCCTGACCATGTTTCTGACATTAGTTTGCTTGAAAAAGATTGCTGTAAAACCTGCCAGTGATCTCCATGATTTGAAAATTTGGGATGTTATCAAAGATCCGTGACATCTGCTCAGGTGTGTTGTGATTGGATTCTGGATCTATATTGTTGTCCCAACCAGTAGTCTGTGGGTTCCAACCTTCTGTATTATTCCATATTGTCCCAACCATCTGTGTTTTCCCATGTGTTTTCCAGGCATATCTTCAAGGCCTGGGATAGAGTCTGTGTCTTCTTTTTCTTTTCTATTTTCTTGATAATATGGCAGTAGTGATCAAACCCCTTATCTATGTAATTTAGTGAGGAGTGTGGGGTTGGCAAATGATAAGATGTAATATCCATCTCCTTTTCTGATATCAATACAAAGGCCCTGGTCCTTATAGGTTGCATGATAGACAAGAAGTGCAATGAGAATGGCTGCTAGAGTAATAAAATACAATAGAGCAAAGAGGTACTGGTTTATAAAGATTTCTTGGATTGGCTAGGAGTAGTCTGTTTCTTGAGATAACAAGATGTCTTCAAGAGTTGGTAATAAGATCAATTGGGGTAATAGAGTGTATCCAATTTATATTTGAGTAATGAGATAATGTGGGATTGGAATTGCTTCTTCTGATTGAGGATTAATTTCTGATGTTGAGTAACTCTGTCCACATTTAATGAGAAGAATAGGGAGTAGTGGGTCTTTTGAAGTTGCTGGCCCAGTTAGTGTCTGAATTCACTGGCTATCCTGGATGCCAACCACTGTTGATATGAGGTTGATAGGTGGGTGCTGGTACTTCCAGGATTATGGGACCCTCTGGAAATTTCCACTCAGCAATTTCTAATAGGGGTGCACCTCTGACTGGTATAGGCTGATTTCAAACATAGAATGGGCAAGTAGGAATGTGACAGATAACTTGTTGTACAAGCTAGGGAGATACAATCAAGTATCTAATATGGACATCTAGGTGCCCTAAGTACTTTTTGGGGTTGAAGAGACAGTAGAATATGATTAGGAAGATTATGGATCTGGGAATTCCTGTACCAACAAGGATGTTGAGGAGGGTGAGGAGAAGAACAGTGGGGTAGGGGTAGTGTTACAGACCCTATCATTTTTCCTATATTTCTATCTATTTTTCCTGATTTTCTAGAGCAACTTTCACATTTAGCCCCTATCTAATAGCCCCTATCATCTGAGACACTAAATGCTCAAGTCCTTGACCATGATCTAGACTCCCCCTTTCTTGCCCCTTATACCTAGACACTTCTAGACCTATTTCACCATAAGTGACTTACATGGACTCACTTTGACTTAGTGCTTGCCTCATATCTGCCTCATGGCTACCTTCAACTCACACTGACTCATTATGACTTCCATGCTATGCTCCTATTCCATATGACTCATCTTGACTTCCTGTAGCATAGCATATTATCAGATCTAGTATATACCAGTGTAACCCTCTAGACAATATATATATATAAGGCCAAAGTTGCCCTCCAAAGGACCTCAGTCTTGTTCTCTTGGAGATTTTCCAATACTTCTTGCAGCTATATTCCATCTACAATTGTCCTCTCTGGTGGCTGGCACTTCATAGTAAGTGTTGGTCATTTCATTAGGACAAGACTTAGCTAGAGGCCTAGAGTAGAATCCTAGCCTCATGTCCTTGAGATTAGCTATCTCACTGACTCTAGCAAAACCACTAGTCTATTAATAGGATCTGTCCTCACCCTTATCCTTATCTACCTGGACTAACCATTAATTAGTCTCCTAGTATCCATGTATATCAAGAAAGAGGAGTTCCCTGTCATTCTTCCCCTGCTTCCATCAAAGTTAAAGGTAAAGAGAGAGAGCATGCCATCCCCCTTGTATTTTGATAGTGATACTGGTAGTTGCACCAGCCTACGCCCCTACCACACCAGGTTGCCTCCAATCTGATTTTTGTCAATCAGTCAGTACATGCCCATCAGTGAGATATACCATCAAGCTACTCCTAGCTGAGACCCACTCCACTCCCAGAACCAGTCAACTGGGGGTCCATTTTTAATCACCATGGATCAGTTGCCCATGCCCCCCCCACACACCCCATCTGATCAGTCTACACTTGTAGATGATATCTTTCATGCTCTACATAGAGCATTTATCCCATTAGAGATCCCAGAAATCATTCAAGAGGGAGTACAGCTTGATATTCAACAGAGAGCTGAGCAGTGGAGACAGGCTAGAATTTGAAAACAGGTTAATGAGGCCAGAGCTCAAGTTGACCAGAGATTACTAAATCTTGCACAACTTCTACCCTTATACCATTGTTCTTCTCCTTGCCCTACTCAAAATCCTTATTGGTACAGGAATTCCATGCTCCATAATCTTCCTGATCATATTCTACTGACTCTTCAACTCCAAGGACTACTTAGGGCACCTATATATTACCATCCATATTAGATACTGATTAGCACTTCTTCATTTGTACAACAAGTAATTCATCACATGCCTGCTTGCCCATTTCCCATTTGGAACAAGCCTATTCCAGTTAGAGTCACACCCCATCAGAAACAGCTGAGTCAGAGTTTCCACAGTTTCCTGTAATCCCAGAAGCACCAGCACCACCTTACTACCTGTTAGGACTGTGCCAGAACTCCTGAGGGTAACTCCAGAGAAGCAGAGTTTGAAGGGGTTGAGGCGTTGGCTCCACCCTATATGGTGTATCCTTGCTGATTCATGGTGTCTCAGACTTCAGAGCAGATCAGAGAGTGAGTGAGAGTGAGAGTGACTCAGAGGGTTTGGAGTCCATGTCAAAGTTGATACCAGAACTACAGTAAGCTACAGGAGTATGTACAATGGGTTTGTAAGTACTGAGTAATATGGAATTGGAGGTGGAGTGGAGCTGGAGCTGTGCTCTATGCGAGACACGGGATTGGAGGGGGACAGAGGACAGAGCTAATACATAAGGAGAATGGAACATAAGTATTGTAAGTAATACAGTATATACTTTAGGTCTGAGGGTTAGGAAGTTGCATCTCAAAGAGAACGTGCTGGAGTTCGTATGTACAGAGGTTGGAGTTCCTCCAGAGGTCAGAGGTACAGTATGTGACAGTATTCCCCTCTTAGGCCTGAACCCTTGAGGGCCTATTAGAGGATACAATGTGAGGCAGAATCAGAGGCAGAGTCTAAAGTGGTGTGGAGTGTGACATGGGGGCATATAAAGTCTGGGGTGTGTGATCCAAGCTTCTTGAACTGGAACCATGACCATGTCTGACATTGAAAACATCAAGACCTGATCTGAAGACCATTTGGTAGAGGGTGCAGATGATGATGATGAGTTGTGTGCCACCAAGTATGCTGAGTAGTGACATTGCATCAAGGAGTGAAAGGTGGAGGAGGAATGGTGGAGGGTGGAGGAGGAGCAGAGGAAGGCAGAAGAGGATGCTGCACACCAGGCAGTGGTGGAGGAGGCTCGAAAGCAGAGGGAGGCTGAAGAGGCAGCCAGAAAATGGGTGAGTACTGTTACCTAGTCCAGAGGTTATGGATTAATGGAGTTAGGTGGAGGAGGTGAGGGCATCACAGAGTGCCAGATCAGAGGTGTAGATGGTGTTATGAACCCTTTTTCTCATCCCTTTCTTTTCTAGTCACATGACCCTTTCACATCTTCATATCACATGACCTTATCTTATCTTTCATCACGTGATCATGCAAACTAGGTCTAGACCTATAATATGTGTCAATCTCATGTATTTAATCTCCATCTACTTTACTCAGCATAGTTTACTAATACTTCCATGATTCATCATTACATAGCCTCACACCCATGGACCAGTGTCATAATAAGTACAAACATGTAAAACGTATATATACTTTGAATCCAATACCCCAAGAACTCTAGTCAAGTTCTTGTTGGGATTTCCTCCTAACTCTCTCTTCACTCTATCAGTCAGTTTAAGTGCTTGAGTGGCCCAAGTTATTATTTGATTTGAGGTTGCCAACATAAGAACTTGACTAGAATCCACTTCTGTCACTCAATCCACTTACTCTCCTCATCGTTACATGCAGCCCCTAGTGTTAAAGGGAACACAGCCGAACTCGAGGCTTAATGAGATCTTTTACCACCCTTTACCTTTCTCGCACACTTGCACTACCTGTTTTCTTTTTACATATACCTACCCTATACATGTGTGAAGGCACTTACTGTAGCTATCTAGGGCAGTGCAGGACTGAGCTCAAGCGCTCTTAATTGGTTTAAACACTGGTCCAAAACCCTTCAGACTTTTTTTTGCTATGTGCAAGTGTCCTCATGTGGCATACTTTTTCTACTACCTCATACATTGTTGTGGTGCAAGAGCGGTATTGTGCCCACCCAACTTCATATTATGATATTTTCTACAGTGAAGTCAAGAAGGTCATTGACTTGATTCACACCTAGTGGAGTGAGAAGATCCTCCCAGGAATTTTTACGTTATATTTTTACGGATGATCAAAGCTGAGGACATCTCAATCCTTATCAAGAAAAGATCCCCTTCTCCCTATGAAGCCTTCATCTTTAATGAAGATTCCAACAACACCATCAAAATAAAACAAGAAGAAGACTTTCCACCTCACTTCTTCAATTTCCTATGAGCCAGATTCACCTGCACAGAAGAAGACTTTCATCCCTATGAAGCAGAAGCTTGGTTCATAATCTGACAGCTATGTAGAAAGAGAACTCGCCCAACCTGTCATACTGAGAACCACAAGGACACCATGAGACAGACGAGGATTATGCAAGCCCTCACATCTCCCCACCATCATCTCCTACACCAAGACAGCAAACAATGTCCA
>JBBPQV010001300.1:0-10986 GCA_038092675.1 Boletus rufocinnamomeus | reverse complement strand
TTTGTGATGATTGAAGGTGTTTGTCATCCCTGTCAGCATGCTACTTTTGAACATGCTTATCAACCCTTCCAGCAGCTACATTTGAAGATCAATGATTTGATCATAATGATATAAAAAGATATGGTTGGCACCAAATACAATCTCATATACATAAAGCTATCTCAAAGTCACATTGTTTTCCTGATGTAGTGCTGCTTTACAGAATGTGAGGATTTGTTGAGGAAGTGATTGGTTATGTGGTCATCCACACGCTTCTGTTTTGAAAGCATAGTCCATAGCCACTTTCCCAATTCCACTGCCCTATGTTACAAGCGTTTGCACCTGAAGATATCTGTTTGCTGCAGAAGTGTGGATACCTGAGGTGTATTTGTGCATCATGCTGCGTGACCGCCTCCGCCACATCGAGTTCCTGCATACATCCCTCCACCAGATGTGAATAGCTGTGTGTAGACACTTGATTTCCATAATCTTTTTATACACAGTGGAGTTGCACGCTAAATGTCATCATATGCCACAAATGAACAAACGGATAGTGTAAGAAACAAAATGATTCAACCTCCCTATTTATAAGGTTGGGTTTGGAGATAAAGTGAAACAGGGGGCAACAGTCGTGTGCCTGACTCAATGGAAGACAAACCAGAAGTGAAGTATACTTTACTCACAATGTGACGGAGATAATAAAAAACAAGTGATTCCACCTCCCCTTTACATGGTTGGCTTCGGAGACAAAACAAAACAGAGGGAACAGTCGCACGCCTGACACAATGGAAGAGGGAAGGGTACGTGACTCGCAACATGACTGAGATAATGATAAAGAATGGAATTGGGAACCCCCCAACACAGGTGATACAAAAACAATGGTGGGGGGGACTGGGAAGATGCTTAACAATTTTTCAATGATGCAGAAAAAAGAAAGGTGTATGGGCTCGGGATCCTGCCTGCCAATGGCCACCGCTCATCTCCAGCCTTGTGAGGTGCACTGGCAAGGGCTAGCTGCCTACCTGCCCCCACAGCCATAGTGAGAACATCACTCACGAGCACGCTTTCTGAGCTGTACTTTAGAAACCAGTGCTGCTGCCTCAGAGTTACTGTGCTTCTTTGAAGCATTTGAACCGGGGTCCAGGATAGTTTGCCTATGATCCTCAACCTCCAATTCTGACTGGCGCAGGACATGCACAGTGTGAGCGTTTAACTGGTACACCTTTAACCCCGGATTCATCAGTATGAAAAGGACTTCAAGTTGCACGAGAGACTTACTCGTCGATTGTCCCAGTTGAAGGCATGCAGCACAGTGCATACCATGACAAGTGTCCCTTGACGCAACTCCGTGTACCATTTGTGAGGGGGGATGAGTTCATCATCAATGCCCCTAAAGTCAAGCTGGTGGAGCTTCGCGTGGACATGCTTGAAAAGGCCTCCTCCATAGTCTGATAAGATGGTGGGGTCGTACAGATCATTTGTTGTCACTGCTCGTAAAAGTCAGCCCTCTTCCATTACACACCATTCAAGTTCGCCTTCACCTTGTTTCAGGTTGCTCTCCGCAACATGCGCATCGCCCACGCCGTCTGCGTCAATGTCATCACTGTATTCGAGCTCCATGTCATCTGCATCCTCCCCATCGACCACTTTCGAGCTGCTCACCTTTGCCACAGCAGGCTGTTCAGTCAACACCTTCTTCTTCTTCGTGCTATGATCCATGGAAGGAATGCCATTATGAGTGCCCCCTGCAGTCGTGTACATAGGATCAGTCACCACAACAATATAGTCGGGATCCCCTGAGTTATCGGATCCTGCGTGTGCTGTCCACTCTTTGAAATGAACATTCTGTCTGAGTTGAAGTGTCAGCTATAATGGTTATGAAGATTAGAAGATTGTGTACCCTTCCGGTGAGCTCACTCCAGTCCTGCTGGATTACTTCACACAGCATCACCAATTGGTTGTCCCACACGTTGGTGAAGTCCTCAGTAGTGTCGGATGGCTTTCTGAGAATGAATACACTCTTGACACGGTGTTACGGATTTCTTTCCTTTCTACCCTTCTAATTACGCTCTTGCACATTCATCTTCACACACACAAGAAGCCTTCGCCCTTATGGCATTAACTATGCAGTATGCTACCTTCACAGACGATCTTCTTGATACGGACGAATGACCTCCTTTAGGTAGTTCTCTTACACTGCCTCGTATTCCCCTCTACCCAGACGGTCTGTGTGCACCCTTACTTAGCTGGTCTGTGCGCCATTTCAAAGCAGTATAAATACTTCGCCCTTGTACCATAGTTAAGCATCTAGTTCTACGCAATCCATTGCTTAGAATCTGGTCATTCCGTGAGTGATTAGTCCTTGCGATTAGTCATAGCGAGATCCCTAAGGCTTCTAGTGTCTTCACACTACACTTGAGTGTGCGCTTCGACTAGGTTCTACGCATCAGCGTAACACACGGGTCTTGTCTTTGATCAACGATGGCTTGAACAGGGCGTGTCTCAGTAACAAAGATCATGTGGGATCCGGACATACAAGGAGAAACGTACATTGAATGTGGAACCAACAAAATGGTTACCCTTCATGGAGAATTGCATTCCACAGAGCGCAGGCCTGATCTCGCCAACAAGGATGGTCTCAAAGTTCTCGGTCCCGTTGACAGACCAATACTCCCAAATATTGTTGGCAACAATGTGACGAGTGAAGTTGATGCCGTATGTTGACTGAGCCAACATGTGATGACTTGGCATGGCCAGCAGACTGTTGTAGACACAGTTGTAAACATCGCTGGTATTGCCGGTGGAGTGCATGGATGCTGAGATGCCGTCAGTGCTGTTGGTGGAGTTCATGGACACCAAGATGTCATCAGTGTTGCCGGCGGAATCCATGGAAGCTGACTATGCGATGACAGTGAATAAGGAGGGTGTATACAAGAAGGAAAGAACGGCATTCTGGACGATCCCTGGGACTGCATCCAGGGCTTTTATAAGCTCAATGCTGAATACAGTATCTTTGGCATTGTTATGATATACTATATTTTCAAACAATTTTTAACTTAGTGCATTCGTGCACTACTTTACATTCTTCAGACTTCGAAGTCACGTGATGTGCACATGACCATGGGAAACTACACGTGACCTATGGTCTAGAACAACACGTTGCACACACGCCTTATTAATTTCCACTTCTCTTTCTCATCATCATTCTTCTTCTCTCACGAACCCTTCTCTTATTTATCCATATCCAGTAGTCTTTCCCATGGACCCTATGGTCCGTGTGCCAACCTGTAACTTATATAAAGTAGCTGTACTCGACTGGACTCCCCAGTCTAATCCATTTGTTCGCTGCAACCTACGTCCTTGCGGCTGAATTAAGGAAGACCTCTTACTTCATCTTCAACCTCTGCTTTTCTCTTTCATCGTTGGTTTGGTGTAGCTCTGTCGAGTCTCCGCCAGTGATTATTCGAGCTCGTCTCATAACAAATGTCCTCTGGCAGTGAGAGGGATGCCTTCAGGTGGTCAGAGGGATGCCCTTTGGCAGTGAGAGGGACACCCTCAGGTAATAAAAGGGATGCCCTCTGGTGGTGAGAGAAATATCCTCTGGCAGTGAGAGGGATGTCCTCTGGCAGTAAAAGGGATGTCCTCTGGTGGTCAAAAGAATGTCCTCTGGTGGTCAGAGAGATGCCCTCTGGCAGGTAGAGGGACACCCTCTGACATTTGTCATCATTTGAATATGAGTCACTTATCTCTCCCTACCACAACATACCACTCCCAATGTACCTTGACCATCCTATTCACTTTCACATACTCTATCTGGTATTAAGGACAATACAGCATAAATTATGTTGGCATTGTCACCTAACCTAACTATCTCCTTATCCTCTCACCCCCTCCAATACAAAAATCGAAAAAAGGTCAGAGGGTGGTCCTCTTGTAGAACCCCAGACACTCCTCCATATCAAAACATGCTCAAAACCACCAAAATAACATATTTCTATGAGGGCATCTCAGGGTATCCCTCATGCATCAGAGGGTTGCCTTCTGACCCACCAGGACATCCCTCTCACTCAGGGCTACTTTCAGGAATGCCATAATATGATCTAAAAATAGCTTTCCAGACTATGTGAAAAAATGATCCACTTCCCTGGGAATGTCCATAGTAAAAGATGAAGCTAAGGGCTTTAGTTGGGCTGTAACCTGAAGTGATCATGGCAGCAGTGGGCGATATCATGGCATAGGCAGGCAGTAGGGGAAATATAGACATGACCCTGGTATATGAGGATACTGGTGTCATAGTGCCAATTAGAAAGGTGGTTATAGAAGAAAGTGGAAATTTCATCTTGATGGACTAAAGGACATTAAGGACAAGAGAATCACCCACCAAGGCAGAGGAGACTTTGTTGTGTAGGGCCACATTGATGACATGGACAAAGAGGGACAGTGGAAGGAGGGTGACACCTTCATTGTCAAGGTCAGAGGGGGGTAAGAAGTTGGTGTGGCAGGATAGGGCATCAGCTCATGCAAGGAGTTTTCCTGGAATGTGAATCATTTTGAGATTGAAGTTGGCAGGATCTAAAAGCCATTGGGTTTGGTAATAGTTTAAGTCTTGGGTTTTTCAGAAGTAGGTAAGGTTTTTGTGGTTGGTAAAGACCTGAACAGACAATGGGGATCTCTGAAGATAATGTTGCCAAGATTTGAGGGTGTGGATTATAGCTAGGAGCTCACATTTGTAGATGTCATGTTGAATATCCAAGTACTGTAGGTAGTCAGTACTAGTGATAGGTAGCTCTAATAATAGTGTACTCACCTCAGTGGTTGGGAAACCAGCTGAGGTGTAACTAGGTACTTGAGAGTGAAAATACTATCTGCTTAAGTAAGCCAGTAATACTAAATAAGGAATAATAAATTCCAACACTCCCCCTCAAACATGAGAGGCTAAGAAAATGAGCTCTAAGTATTTGCTCTGACATGTAAAAGGTAAAACTTGAACTCAATAAATGTATACCAAGAAATGTTGTTAAACAAATTGTATTGTATCCGTATAGCAGCAGGTGCACAGTGGTGAGTCTGTGGTTTAGTCATGCTTGATGGGTTTCTAATATAGTAAGTCACACCTCATGTGTGACACAGGCGCTATCTCTGCTTGCATGGTCACCTTTGATTGATCCTTCTATACACTATATACAACATATCCAGTGCATCCGATTCACCCTATTTGGCCTTGATGTGACTGTTTGGCTTAATATGTACTTTTCTTTGTTCAAGCTCAACTAACCCTTCTAGTGTGCAATTTGAGCTTTCCATGTCAATGTGGTCGGTTCACAGGCTCAATGGGATGTCTGGGAATGTTGCTAGGTGGTCTGGGTGGCCCAGGTATGTTGTTCTTTGTGTGCTCATGCTGCTCTTGCTGACTCAGCTATTTTTCAGCTAGAAGCCTTGTATCAACTCATATCAAGTCACTGTGTGTGCCGCTCATTGCGCACCTTTACCATGCCATCTCCCATTGATCCTGACACATTTTCCATTGGTTTTGTGCCTCCAATCATTCTCAACACCTCCCAACTTGACCTGCTCACCTAAATGGCCTCCTGGCCCTCTATCTCAACATGGTGAGTTTGTTTCATTGATGTTCCGCTCCCTGTCGCCTCCAGGACATCTCCTGACCTTCCTGACACCTTCGCCATCATTCCAGCACAGCACTTTGGCCTCTACACATCCTGTTTCATTCAACTCGCCCATTTGGCCTCCTGGGCCTCTATCTCAACTTGGTGCATTCATTTTGTCGATGCACCAGTTCCTAACATCTTCAGGACATTCCAGAGTGTTGTGGAGGTGGCCTGGTATGGCCATTTTACTGTCCAGCTTACTCAGCTTGTCTCGAGACCTCCTTGGTGGATTCTCATCCTCCCCTTGCTCCAAACATTCTTGGACATGTTCTAATGTGTTCCACAGCTTCTTTGGCCTGTTCCTCAGATCCTTATCACCCTGGGATGCTCCCAGTATGACTGCTTCATCCCTGGTAGGTCCGACATTGTGGCTCACAAGTTGTATCCACTCCCCCTCAAGCTTGATGCTTGGGGGCTTGTTCTCTTATACAGATTGTTCATATTGACTGTAGAGTGGTGGAGGATGTGGTGGAGGTCATATAGGTGAGTCCTCACTGTCTGTTGAGGTGCAGTGACTGGTTTCTTTAGCTTTTGACATTGATTGCTCATGCCTTGTTGATGACTTCTTCTCCACCTCAATTGATATATTTTGACACATCCTGGCACTCTCCCAATCAACCTGCACTTCTCTGTGCTTGTCTCCAACCTCCTCATGGCCTGTTGCATCAGCACTTTTGTACATGACATCTCCATTTCATTCACCAGCCATCTTGTTGCCTGGATCAACCTGGTAAGTGACCCATGTCAGTTCCTGACCTGATCTGGACCTCTTCATACTTGTGTGCACTGTCAAATCACTCTGTTAGGTAGTCGATGTATTCCTGCACTGTCTTGTAGTGTCAAAGATGATTAGAAATTGACTTTGGAAGTGTGCACAAGATCATTCTCTGCACAAGTGAGTTCTTGTAGTCATGAAAAGGGATTGGTGGGGTTCCTGCAAGGTATTCAGCCAGTCTCTGCTTTTCCGCAAGCTGCTGGACCATTGCATGCCATGCTGACCAATTCTGTTCATCCAGTCAAAGCTTGATAACTTCAATATCCTCACAAGTGGCCATGGTGGGATTCTGAGTCTGGTGAGTCTGGTTCCTGTGTCACTGACTGACAGGGCTCATAACCTATTAAATATCTAAGTACTCAGTGATTGGGAAACCAGCTGAGCTTACCTATTGAATATCTAAGTACTGTAGGTAGTCAGTACTAGTGATAGGTAGCTCTAATAATAGTGTACTCACCTCAGTGGTTGGGAAACCAGCTGAGGTGTAACTATATACTTGAGATTGAAAATACTATCTGCTTAAGTAAGCCAGTAATACTAAATAAGGAATAATAAATTCCAACATGTCATAGTTTCATTCTGTGGGGGAGAAGGATTGTGATAGGTAGGAGCAGAGGTGCCAATCACCATTGGTATTAGTCTGTAGTAGGACAGCACTAAAGGCATATTTTGAGGCATTGGTGGTGATGGCAAATGGGATGAAGAGGTCAGGCATTTGGAGGACTGGTTTTGCCAGGAATAGTGCTTTAAGAGAGTCAAATGCCTGCTGATGGGTGGGGTCCAGTTCCAGGCAAGATTCTTCTTGATCAAAAAGTTGGTGGGAAATGGTGTGGGAGGGGGACCTATCTGATGCTTGTTTCAGGTGGATCAGGTGGCTTGAGTGGCTTGAGTGGGTTGGCTATTTTGCTTTTGCTACATGTTTTTTCTTTTTTGGTGTCCACTTGCATGACAGCCACAACTCAACCACTCCAATCACTTTCCTCCCTACATCCTCCCTCCCTACATCACCTATATCATCCCTCTCTACTCCACACATTCATAAAACATAAAATATATTCATTATCTTGGTTTTATTTGATCTTTTGTGAGTTTAATACCCCACCAACTGATGTTTTGGCTATGATCTGATAAGAGATCTGGTAACTGATAAGGACTTCTGCTGCTGGTATGTATGTATCTGCTGTTCTATGAACTAATAAAATTATACAGGATATAGGATCTACCAAGGACTGAGTGAAGGTGGACTTTTACTGTTGATATGTAGATATTTGCTGTTCTATGGCCTAATAAATTTATACAGGATGTAGGATTGGACTTTTGCTGTTGGTATGTAGGCACCTGCTGTTCCATGGCCTAATAAAAATAAATTTATACAGGATGTAGGATTGGACTTTTGCTGTCCACATATCCATTACCTTGGTTTGATATTGGTGAGTTTAATATCCTACCAACTGGTGTTTTGGCTATGATCTGATAAAACATCTGACAACTGATAAGGACTTTTGCTGCTGGTTTGTATAATATCTACTGTTCTATGGTCTAATAAAATTATGAAAGACAGAGTAAAAGTGGACTTTTGTTATTGATATGTATGTATCTACTGTTCTATGGCCTAATAAATTTATATAGGATATAGGATTGGACTTTTGCTATTGGTATGTATAATATATTTGCTCTTTTATGGCCTAATAAATTTATATAGGATATAGAATCTATGAAAGACAGAGTGAAAGTGTAAGTTTTTGGATTAGGCACTTGACCTTTGCTTTACTACAGTGTGACAAGAGTGAAAACCAGCTGGTTAGAAAGAAGTAACATCAAGTCTCTACTACCTAGCTTCACAGATTCAACTCTATGTGTCTGCTGGTTGCCTTGAGACCTCTGATTGTACTATAGAGTAGAGGCTTGATTAAAGGCTGCCAAGGAGACTGACAGGTCTTTGACCAGTCTTTTCATTCTTGCTGTTACCTTTCACTTTGTCTCAGGCATTCTGCCTTTATCTTTGTCATACTTCTATCCTGGTTGTCATTTAGTTAACTCTTGGCACTGCTGTGTAAGCAGAGTGATTGGTGTGCATCCTTGACTACCTTTTTGAAGACTGGACCTGGATCTTCCCTGGACCTTTTTCTACCTGGATCTTCTATCTGGACTTGGATATAGTTTGAACTTGAAAATCTTGGATTTAAAATGTAAGTATTTTCAGATTATGTGTTGATATTTAATATAAATTTTCTATCAGGCCCACTTCTCTCACCTCCCCCCAAGGTGCCCAAAATGCTGCTCACCAGGCTGAACATGACCAATGTTAGCTTGGTTCTCCTCCATCCCGTTATTATTCCCAACCTGCCATACAATCTCCATCAAATCTGCCTGCTGCTTTGATGGTGAGTCTGTTTCAATCTATTATATAAATGTATACATGCTAAATATAAATTCTAGATCCATCCCCCTGCTCCTGTTCACCAATATCCTGGCATACCCTGTCATCAGATTGCACATCATGATATGCAATGTATGTACCAGAATCAGATGCCAGATCCATTCCCTCCTGTCAATATACCACCACCATTTCCCCCTCCAACGCTACCTGCCTTTCCTCAGCCACCTATTCCTCCAAATCAGCCACTGCCTTATCAAGCATTTGTGCCACCACCTCTACACCCTCAAAATTATCCTCATCCTCAAATGGATGCTTGGGTGGATTACAATGCTCGCTTATTGGAAGGCTTTAATCAGACTCATAGCAGGTGGCACAATCAAAGACACAATTGTTTCTTAGTGTTATGGTTCACTTCCATCAACATCTATTTATCACTTATGATGCCATTCTTTTTTTTGACTTTCACTTATTTTCTTTTCAAAGTCATGTGACTAGATCACGCGATAGGTCACATGACTCATTTATCACCTGACTTCTTGATGCAGGCTATGCCATCAGTCATCACGACACACTCTGAGTCACTCTGACTCTAACAGACATATTTATCCTTTTATAGTTATATTGTTCTTATGATCATCTCCATGCTGTGCACTTCTCTTCCATTCTGCCACCGCATGTGGTTGCATCATGTCTTTCATTTCCACTTTTCCATTTCATGGCTATGCTTATGTAACTCATGTTATGACTCATGCCTTTTATCTCTGTCACTCCTATATGTTCATATATACTCATATCAGTAGATCTGATACAAACATGTACACACAATATGAATAGTATATAAACCTCAAGACTTCACTGGACATCCTCTATTTTAGTTCTCTTGGAGTTTTCCACTGCTTCCAAGACTGAGCCCGATTTCTTTACATCTCATCCTCAGTTGACATTCGGTGACAACCTGAAGTATAACTTGTACTTTATTTAGGGTTGTTTCACTCAGCTGCTCATCCTGAACCTGGTCCTGTCCTGCCTCCACCACAAAATCTACAAAATCATCAGCATGTCATTAATTTTCAACATGAGGCAGAGCACCAGAGATTTTTGCAAGCTCAGCAGCAACAAGAACAAGAACATTTCACAAGATTGCAACAACTACAACAGCAGAAGCAAGAGTGTTATCACCAAATGCAGTTGCAGCAAGAGCTGGTGCAAAGACAAGAACAGGAGCATCAAAGGCTGTTAGGGCTTCAGAAAGAGGCATTGAGACAATAAGAGCTACATCATCAAAGGATTGTTGAGAAACAGCAAAGAGAATTGCAGAGACAGGAGCTAGATCACCAAAGAGTCATTGAGAGGTGGCAACAGTTATTGTGCCAACAGGAGTTACATCACCAAAGGATTACTAGCTTTTTTTCACCCGCAGTTGTGCCTTTGGCACAATCATAATTTTGTTGTTAGAGTTTATTGTTAGAGATTACTTGCCACTGTTGTGCCTTTGACATAATCATATGAGTTTTTATTGTCAGAGTTTACCTTCCACCATTGTGCCTTTGGCACAATCATCTGAGTTTGTTTTGCTATAAGATTCCTTCAAGTTTTCTAAAGTCTTAATGTGTACACTTTCAATTGAGATCACTTTTAAATAACAATGTGGTTACAAAGCTATAGTACAAATCATATTTCCAAGTTCCTAAATACTTCATTCCAAACTACATTTGTAACTTTGGTATTTTCTTCATTGTCTGGATCATAAGGAAAGAGAACTTTGATGTTTCTAGGATGGGTACAACGTGAAAGTGCAACATAGAGTTGTCCATGAGAGAAAACAGGTGAACTCAAGTTCAGACCAACATGCTTCAGTGTTTGACCTTGAGACTTGTTGATGGTCATTCCATAGGCCAGGTGGACAGGAAATTGCAACCGACGAAATGGAACAGGGGAATCTTCCAATCCACTATCAAGGGCCATCCGAGGAATAAAGACCACATTGTCATTGCCTTCTCCACCTAACACACGACACTCCAGGATGCGCCGGGTGGACCTGATTAGCCTCAACCGAGTACCATTGTAGAGACCATGGATGGGATCCAGATTCCTCAACAGCATGAGTGGGGCACCATTCTTCAACTCCAGCTGGTGAAGGGGAAATCCTGAGGGATTGAAGGTATGCAAGACTTCTGGCTGGATGT
>JBBPQV010001299.1:0-10993 GCA_038092675.1 Boletus rufocinnamomeus | reverse complement strand
ACACTTTTATTTAACAAAGATTTAGATATTGCAGTCAGGATAGATGGCGCAGACTTTACCTGGGATGGTTCTCCGCCAAAACCCGAAGAGCCCAAGGTGATTAATGACAGGAGGGGCATGCACAACGGGATGAAGGGAAAGTCCGAATCAACGGCACAGCCAACACCGCAACCCGTTGATGAGGCGAATATCTTCAAACTCAAAGGTGTTAATATGGAGATCCCTCGCGGCCAGCTCGTTGCTATTGTTGGGGCAGTAGGGTCGGGTAAAACGTCACTGCTGCAGGGCATTGTTGGCGAGATGAGACGGATTGCTGGAACTGTCGAGTTCGGTGGTTCAGTTGCTTACTGTGCTCAGACCGCCTGGATCCAAGTATGGTTCACTCAGGTTACTATTGTGGAGCACTGACACCTTTGATCCAGAATGCTACGATCCGAGAGAACATCTGTTTTGGCCGGCCATTTGAGGAGGAAAGATATTGGAAGGCCGTCCGTGATTCTTGTCTGGAACCAGATCTGGAGATGCTCCCTTCCAACGACCTAACCGAGGTTGGCGAGAAAGGTATCTCTCTCTCTGGTGGTCAGAAGCAACGAATCAACATTTGTCGGGCTATATACTGTGACTCAGATATCTTGATCTTTGACGTTCGTCCACCTCTTTCTTTATCAGTGTTTGGATTTCTGACGGTCGTCGCTAGGATCCCCTCTCTGCACTGGATGCCCATGTCGGAATGGCCGTATTCTCCAATGTCCTCAAGAGTGGTACAGCAAACAAAACTCGGATTCTTGTGACCCACGCATTGCACTTCCTCCCAGAAGTCGATTACATCTACACATTGGATGATGGCAAGATCGCTGAACGTGGTACCTTCGACGAATTGATGGCTAGTGATGGTGCATTTTGCAAGTTCATAGAAGAGTTTGGCTCGAAAGAAGATGACAGGAACAAGAATGCCGGAGAGAAGATTGAAATGGTTGGTGACGGCAAACAAGAGCAAAAGGTTAGTATCAAAGGCAAAGGCATGATGCAAGAAGAAGAGCGGAATACCGGCGCCATTCCATTCAAAGTCTACCGGCAATACTTGTCTGCTGGAAATGGCGTAGTCCTTGTGCCGATTCTCTTTCTGTCTCTTGTTACAATGCAAGGCTCGATAGTCATGTCATCGTATTGGTAAGTACAGTTTACTTCTGCTTCGTTTGTCCTCATTTTGGTATTACCAGGCTTGTCTACTGGGAGGGAATGGAATGGAATTATCCGCGAGGCTTCTACGTATGTCACCTACTTTACCTGCGGTTGGTGTCTCAGGCAAATTTTGCAGATGGGCATCTATGCTACTCTCGGTGTCTCGCAATCGCTCGCCATGTTCTTCATGGGGGCCACCTTTGCAATGCTGACTTGCTATGCATCACGAGAACTGCATCAGGTGAGTTCGTACCTCGCTTAAACATGTTACTTACAGACATCAAACTGCACAGAGGGCCATCACCCGTGTCCTCCACGCTCCTATGAGTTTCTTCGAAACAACCGTGAGTTGAGCGTGTCGTTGTTGTACCCCTAGTTGCTATCGCTAATATCTGTGTCTCTGACAGCCTCTTGGCCGTATCATGAATCGTTTTTCCAAAGGTATATCCAACGAACTTCCCGCCCTTCCTGCTAAGTTGTCCCATAGATATCGACACTATTGATAATTTCATTGGTGATTCATTACGCATGCTGAGTGTTACCTTGTCCAGCATCACCGCTGCTATCATTCTTATATCGATCATCTTGCCTTGGTTTTTGTTGGTCGTCTTTTTTATCTTGAGTTGCTATTTCTATGCCGCGTACTTCTATCGAGCAAGCGCAAGGGAACTGAAGGTATGTTCCGATGTTGTATGTTTTCGCGAAGGTTAATTTGATTACAGCGGCTCGGTATGCATGCATTTAAACATCACATTATCGTTCTGTGCAGCTGACGATCAACCTCAGATGCTATCCTGCGTGGTTCTTTATATGCCCACTTCTCCGAGTCACTGTCGGGATTGACGACGATCTCCGCGTATGGCGAGACAAATCGGTTCAAGAAAGAGAATGTCGAACTCGTTGACATCGAGAATCGGTGAGTTGCGACGAGCAGAACACGAATTATCATTGACTCTGACTGGATTCCCAGAGCATATTGGTTGACCATTACGAATCAGGTGAGAAAGCAATGGCCAGTGACTACCGGATGACCGCTGATTTATTCCACTAGCGCTGGCTCGGTATTCGCTTGGATTTGCTCGGAGCAATCCTTACGTTTGCGGTGGCCATTTTAACAGTCGGTACCCGCTACAGTATCTCGCCAGGACAAACTGGATTGGTTCTGTCATACATTCTGACGGTGCAACAGGTGAGCCCATACAAGAAACGATGAAATTTTAAGAAACTGATCAGTCATTTGAGTCCTTCGGATGGATGGTTCGTCAAGTTGCAGAGGTGGAGAATGATATGAACGCCGTGGAACGAATTGTCCATTACGCCAACGAGGTTGAACAAGAAGCTCCTCACCAGGTCGAGGATAGCGCAGGCCCTTCTTCTTGGCCCTTTGAAGGCCGGATTGTGATGAAAGATGTTTTCATGAAGTATCGACCTGAATTGCCACCTGTGCTTAAAGGTTTGAGTATGGACATTGCACCAGGAGAGAAGATCGGTTTTGTTGGCAGGTACTGGTTGATCCCTTGGTACTGTGACTTCCTTTGTTGACAATGCTTGTAGAACTGGAGCCGGAAAATCATCAATCATGACGGCTCTATATCGACTTGTGGAACTCTCATCAGGAAGCATTCAGATTGATGGTGTCGATATCTCGCAAGTTGGACTAGAACAACTCAGGAGGGGGCTCGCGATTATTCCACAAGACGCTGTAAGTCTCGCACGACGAGATCACGATACAGCATTGACTGGCTTTGCATTCTGTTTCAGTTCCTTTGTAAAGCCATATAAATCTTTGAATGTGTCGCTTTACTGATGAGCCTTTTAGTCTCTGGTACTCTCAGATCTAACCTAGATCCGTTTGGTTTATACGATGATGCTCGCCTTTGGGACGCTCTTAAGCGGGCGTACCTCGTCGATACACATGAGAAACAGCACCCTTCGCCTCAAACAACCACTCAAGGCAACGCCCAGGTCGCTGGCAATCGTTTCGACTTAGATATCCCAATTGAAGATGGAGGTAACAACCTGTCAGTCGGCCAGGTAAAGCCCGCACCCAATTTTTCGTCTTTTTCCTGGTTGTTAATCGCTATTCAGAGATCACTGGTATCGTTGGCACGAGCGTTAGTCCATGAGACAAAGATCCTCATCCTCGATGAAGCCACAGGTATAATCTTACGCACTACTTGCATGACGCAGCAGCTCATGTTCTGAGCAGCATCCGTGGATTACGAGACCGATGGAAAGATCCAAGAGACTATCGCGACAGAATTCAAGGGGCGTACCATTCTTTGTATCGCTCGTACGTTTTCACTTGGATCGTTCATCTTCTACTTTTCGCTAAACCAACGTGCAGATCGTTTGCGCACAATCATATCCTATGACCGTATCTGTGTTCTTGACGCCGGCACGATCGTTGTGTGTATTTCTTTTGCCTTTTTTGCATTGGAACTTTTTCGTTGAGGAAAGAATGATGAACTAGGAATTCGATACCCCGGCAAACCTGTTCAATGCCCCAGACGGCATATTCCACGGAATGTGCGACAAGTCTTTCATCACGCTTGAAGACATCCTCTCTGCATCGAAGCAATTGCAAGTATGAGCCCGGAGGGGACCTCACAGTAGAGAGCTATTTCGGAAATTCTTTTCTTGGTGGTTGCAAACGCATGCATGTTCGAAATCAGAAAACCCAGATCATCGATACGATCCAAGACTTTATTATGAGTACCTATTGCGTTTCAAAGTTCTGTCAGGGCTTACTTACCATGTCTTTGGATGATGACAGCTGCAGCGCATCCAATAGAGATCATTAGGTGCTGAAATCTTCATCCCATTAGTATGAATCGCGCTTTCGATGATTGGTACATATCGCCAATTCGTTCTCCCTGCTGACAATCTACCCATTCCGAGAGACTGGTTTAAGCTCCCGGATCAATGATTAAACTTTTGTTTCTATACAAGTAGCTTAACGTTGTCGAGCACCGATAACTGCAATTTTTTTTTAAGTCCAACGACACCAGTATTCCTGAGGATCGAACATCGAGCAGAGCTACATCATGCAATCAAAGTGGTACAAGCGTCATTTAATGTTGGCGAACTTGCCGCGTAGAGGAAAAAACGTAACTAGGGCATGACGACAGCACAAAAAGCCTACACATATCTAGTCTAATTATGTTTTCATTTACTTGAACTAAAAGCGATGTCAATATCTAAGCGCTGGACGCGAGGATGATGCACGCGACTCACATTCTTGCCATCCTTCCAGGCCTTGCCATCGATCTGTAAATCCCAAGCAAGAGCACTCTCGAAGAACTTCTTGTCGTCCTCGTTTTCCAGATCCAACTTCTTGTAGTCGTAGCTCTCCCAATCAGGCGCACAATCAACAGCAGCTTTAGCATCCTGACCCCGGAGGATCAATACACCCGAGATGATAGATGCGTTGTTCTCGCCAAGGACACCCACAGAGCCGAAAAGGTGTTTACGTGAAGCTTCAAGACGGTTGAAGAAGCCTCCGATTTGGTTAGAGGACATAAATACGAGGGTGAGCTCCTCGTTGTACTTGAAGTCGACTCGCCAGACTGAGAAGCCTTCCTTGTCGAAGCTGTTCGCACGATACTCAGCGAAATCTAAGGCAAGAAGCCAACGCAGGGACGTACTTGGCGTAGAACCACTCGAGGGCACCGTCAGGTCCACGAGTATCCTTGTTAGAGTATGCGCGTTTCCAATCCTCCAGGTTGAAGGATGATTTTGGCAGGAGATCGAGGGGGTTCTTGGCCTTTGGTTCCTCGGGGACGAGGTTGCCGTCGTCCTCTTCGTCTTCTTCCTGCTTCTTTGGTTTTTCCTTCTCCTTCTTTTCCTTCGGTGCAGCAGGGGCAGGTGCAGGTTTTGGCTCCTTCTTGGGAGGGACATACTGGACTGCTTTTTCGACGTATACGATCTCACCGAAGATGTCCTTCAACTTGGGCTGGTTGGCGATCGTTTCGAGGTGGCGGATGGTGTTAATGAGTTTCGAACGGGCTGCGGCGTCAATGGTGACGCCGACGGCACGGAAAACGGCAGAAGCGATGGCGATGTCAGCGAGAGTGATACGCTCGCCAACGACGAAAGTGCGTGTCAATAGGTGTGCCTCGAGGGTGCTGAGGGCCCGAACTTGGCTCTCGATGACGGTGTTATGGATCTGTAAAGAGGTGAGATTAGCGATATGGGGAAAGGAAGGACGTACAGCCTTGTTGTACACGAAGACGCCCCGAAGCAACTGGTTGGCAATCTGTGTTGAGATGTCGATCTCAGATTCGGCAAAATGATTCCATTGTTCAACAAGCGCTTGCTCCTCTAGGGATGTGCCTAGGAGGTTAGCGTTTGGCGACAGGGTTGCGACTGTGTGGATGGCATTAGTTTGCGATCAGAGTGGATGATAGTGAGGGTCGGAGTATGCATCGTGAGTCGACATTGCAAGTTAAGACAGGGATAACTGAGTAAATAAATTTCGTCTTTCCCGATCGCGTCGAGCGATCTGTGGTTAAGGGGAAGAAACGACGCACAGTAGCGGGCAATCGCAGCACCCTCGGTGAGGTTGAAACCACTCGGACCCTCGAGAGCGGGGATCTTTCCGTGAGGGAACTTTGCGAGAAAGTCAGGCTTCTTGTTGTCCTCGTAATGCTTGTAATCAGTGACGAATTCAACCTCGACGCCGCCAAGGGCAGCGACGCTCTTGATCTGTGCCATATCAGGAAGACATCGAGCAGATGCATGCCATGGTACGCACAATTTTGGTCTGGCGCATTTGAGGGACCGAGTAGAGCTTTCCAACTGGCGCCATTTTTGCAGGGATGAGATGGAAGAGAGAGAGAGATGTCTCCCTCTTTTTTTTGATCGACGCGTCTTATCGATCGTGTCAATATTATTTAAATAACTAATTAATTAATTATCTCATGGACACCGACACCGACGTCTCCGACAACGACCAGACCCATTTGCTCAACGTCCTCAACGACGCCGACACACAGCACATCCGCGCCGCCTTCGACGCTTACTTTGTCCACGCCGCATCCCGCGCCCGCACCTCCGCCAATGTCTTCACTGCACGCGTCCTCCCACTCACACAGCAGGAGTACAACGACGCGATCGCCGCCTACGATGCCCGCACTACCGAAGCCCGGCCCAGCACGCGTTGGTCCGGTCACCACGACGCCCGTACTGCTTTCCGCCGCTACGCCCACGAGCTCGACCAGGGTTTTAACCTCGTCTTCTACGGCTTCGGCTCAAAGCGCGCCGTCCTCAACGACTTCGCGTCCAAAGAGCTCGCTCACCGTGGCCACGTTGTCGTCGTGAACGGCTACCACCCCAACACCGTTCTTAAAGACGTGCTTGCCTCCATAGAGCGCGTCCCCGGCCTAGCCAACGCCGCCACCACCGGCGTAGACGCGCAGGTACGCCGCATTTGCTCCTTCTTCTCCGCCGCCGACGCGCCGCGCACGCGTCACCTATACCTCGTCGTACATAACATTGACGCTCCACCCATGCGCGCCCAAAAAATGAAAAACGCGCTCTCTCTCCTCGCGCTCTCTCCCAACATCCACCTCGCTGCATCTGTGGACAGACTTGGCACTCCCCTCCTCTGGTCCGCCTCTGAGCTCCTCGCGCGCAAGGTTCAGCCAGGGGATACCGCTGCGTCTCTCTCCTCCGCGGACGGGCAAACCACCTCCCCGAAGCGTGGATATGCCTTTCTCTGGCATGACCTGACCACCCTCATACCCTACGACACAGAGCTCTCATTCGCGGACCGTTCCTCCATTGCTGGTGCATCATACGCCTCCACTGGTGCCCGCTCTGCCCTTGCAACTACAGCTACTGCGGGTGGTGGTGCACCGCTCACGGAGACCGCGGTCGCCCACGTCCTCGCTGCCGTTACTTCCAAGGCCAAGAAGCTGTTCACTCTCCTCGGCACGAGACAGCTCGCAAACGCCGAAGCTGCCTCAGGCGCAGCCACGGGTTCCGACGCGCCGGCTCCTACTGACATGGCGCAGTTCGGACTAAACTATGATGCACTATTCTCCCTCGCAAGAGACCATTTCGTCGCAACGAGCGACACGGCATTGAGGGCTTTGCTAGGCGAGTTTAAGGACCACGGCTTGATCCTTGTTGGTGCCGCTGGCGGAGGTAGCGGAGGCGGAGATACCCTTTGGATACCGCTAAGAAAGGAGAGATTGGTGAGGGTACTCAAGTCAATTGAAACTGAGTCGTCATAATCTCGAAAGGGCACTCATAATCCGTGTAGCTATATCATATCCGAATATCAACGGACCCTGTGTCATCGGCAAGCTCGATTGCGGAGGTTAGGCTCTATTCTCCGCGCGGTTACACGACACCTTGTGTCATGTGCCTACTCTGTGGAGACCGTGTAAACATGCTATTTTGCCGCATCGATGAGATCTCTTTTAGAGTTGCGCGACACCGTCTAATGGTGTTGGTGGATTGTCATCACAAGCCATCGCTGTCGTAACTTTATTGACCACAAAACAAGAAGTAATTATGTCCGGCATCAAGATCTGGTTCGGTGCGTGGTATCCTTGTCGTTCATATAGTGGAATACCCACTATAGATACACTATAGTAGCTGGCGCCTCGCCTGGTTTCGGCCATACTATAAACCGAGTATTCAATTTCACCCGCAGAGCAGCTGAAATGAACGGGAACTCAGCGGCTCTTTTGCAACTAAACGCGCCCAGATCTCATTGGCCCATGAGCATCTAAGCGATCCTAAAACGTCTCTTACAGCATGACAGCGAAGGGCCCTCTAAATGGAGAGTAGTACATGCTCATAGCCCCCTCCTTCCTCGGATAATTCTGTGGATTTTGGAAGCATGGATGTTGCCACATTGCGCCAACCCGAGGTCCTCCCCGATCTCTCAGGGAATTAGGTATGCTCCCACCCAACTCCTTGCCGCCAAAAGTGGATGCGACTAACAGCGCAGACATCACGGCAACCTTCGCAAAAGGCTCGGGCGGCGTTTGGCAGAACAATGCTAACATCACCTGCACAAGCGAGGCCGAGTTCGTAGACGAGTTAGTGGCCCGGGAAATGTTCGATATCAACTTTTGGGGTGGACTCGCGTGAGCGCGGGGCGCGTACGATTCTTCCGGGGGGTCAACAAGCCAAAAGGGAGGTATGGTTGTTGCAAGTCTCGTCCACTATTGTCCATTATGCTTGTCCTACAGCGCTAATGTTCTGACAATATGTAGAATGCTTGGCAAGTCACCAAGCGATTGATCGTTCTTGAATGCGGTGCTCACTCAACCATCTCCTAGCCCAAGAAGGTCTGAGCGAATGTTTTGCAGACACACTGCATACGCGGATCCTGCTCTCCGCTGTTTGCAAATTCACAACTCGCTGATTTTACTAGAGACGCGAGGCAGAGACGTAGGAAAAGCAGCCATCGCTGTCGAGAAATTGAACCCACCTCGAGGACCCGCGCCCAAGGTTCCCGTTACACAGCAGGGTCGTCATGACACCGAGAGACAAGGCGAAGAGGTGATAAGTATGAGAGCTGGACTGACGACCTCTATCATTATGATTGATGGCCAAAGGATTGAAATATTCAAGCTCGAGTCTACGGGGTCTCATTTCTGCCAGAGCCCATCATCCATAATGTCGCGACATGTGTTCTCGAGTCTCAAATCAATGTGGGTGTCTTCGGGCCCAAACAAGTCCGAGTCGTTATCAACTCTTGAAATACCCAATCGGTCTTGCGCCACAAATCAATCAACCACACCCCAACGCATCGCCTTAAGTATATCCGATCAACGTTTGCAACGCTCCCTGTCTTGATAGTTCCCAACGACGCCGGCGTGGCAGTTGTGCGGTAATCTTTGTATGGTACCCATGGCTGACTGTACATCAAGTTGTGCGTAACCCAGTTGCTTCGCAACATCTGTGCCAGTCTGACGAACCTGTGTGATAGAGACTGATAGATCATTATAAAAAGATTTACGCAAGTCCCAGCCACAAGTACTGATCGCGCGACTCGGTGGAACCATCATGGCTGTCCACATATGGGAGTACTCAGCCTGACACAAACTCACCGGGGCCTCATCCGATTTCGGCCGCACTGACTGAGCATCTCCTCGAGGTCAATAACCACCCTTCGCAAGCCCGAGGCTATCCCGACCTCGCAACACGCTACCCCTCACCCAGCTCCTCGTCGTTAAAGCGGACGTGGCCAACAAGACCGAGGTCACCGCAGCCTTTGCAAAGGCGAAAGAGGTCTTTTGGCAGAATCGACGTCGTCTTCAACAACGCCGGCTCGAGAGTTTTGGGGTAAAGTCGAGTCCGTGTACGACGTCGACTTTTGGGGTGCCGTTCGCGTGAGCACGGAAGTGGTACGATTCTCTCGGGAGGTCAACAAGCCCATGTGAGGCAAGCTGTTACAGGTGTCTTCGGGACTGGGCCTCAAAAGTGCTGCTGTGTGCGGACACTACAGCGCTCCTCAACATGTTTGGCTCTTTCCTACAGACGTTCCTTGAACAGAAAATTCGGTAGGTCACGGTGATCGATCAATACTTCCGTGTGTTTGCTCATGCAGGCGCTAGCTCTGGAGGGTCTCAGCGAATCACTTGTAGCTGAACTCGACCCTGCATGGAGTGTCAAGGTCATTTTCCAATCTGCCCTTTTCCGTCCTCGAACCTGGGCCAGACCGAGCTGACATCTTCCTAAAGAACTACCTGCACTATACGCGGATCCTACCCTCATCAGCCTAAAGATCCAGAAACTCTTAGACGCACCCGAAAATGTACGATGGCGACGTCACGAAAGCCGCGATCGCGATCGAAAAGTTCACTCGCCTCGAGGCCGCACCAATACGGTTCTCATTACACTGGCGCGTCGTGACGCCAACACGAGACAAGACAAAGGGCATGTTGGAAGTAGTAGACAAGCACGAAAGCTGGACTGAAGACTTGTATCAGCATGATTGAAGGTTCGGGCGCTGGAGAAGGCTAAAAAAAGGCCCTTTCATTTGTTCTCGATACTTTGCCCTTCAAGTTTTGTAGATTCGTGAAAATGTAAAATGAGGCTCTCCAGGGTCTTCCCAACACGTGGACAACAAGATGCGAAGAATCACACCGACAAGGTCAGTCGCATCTGTGAGGTGAACAACATGCGTATCAGCCAAGACATTGGGCGACCAAGTGGGAACGTCAACAAAAGTTACTGCATAAGCATCACACGCTGAGGACCGGAGGATGGAGATGGCCCAAAAGACACAAGCTCGAACGTCGAGCCTTTGTCCATCAATTATCATGATAGAGATCCTCAGTCCAACTCTCATACTTATCCGCCACCTCTAACAGACCCTTTGACTTGTCCCTCAAAGCCGCCACGACCCTCCTGTGTAACGGGAACCGTATCGGTGCGTCCTCGAGACGGGAAAACTTCTCGATCACGATCACAGCTTTCGTGACGTCGCCATCGAACAGCTCTGTCGAGGCAAGGGACTTGCGAACCTGCGATGTGTGTCGAGCCGGGTCTGCGTATGCAGGGTGCTGAGGCGCGGTGCGATAGTTGTTCTGCGAGATCTCGGTGCGGTATGGCCCGGGTTCGAGGATCGTGACCTGGAGATCAAAAATGGAACTGGCGTTAGAACGTGACCGAGGTGGATGAGAAAGCGGGATGCCAAGTAACCTTGATATTCCATGCTGGGTCGAGTTCGTCGGCAAGACATTCCGTGAGACCTTCTAAAGCTACAGACAGCTGGATGAGCTTTGCACTACAGGACGATCGACCGTCGGTGGCTTACCAAACTTTCTGTTTCCAGAATGTCAGC
>JBBPQV010001298.1:0-11001 GCA_038092675.1 Boletus rufocinnamomeus | reverse complement strand
GGAGTCCTGTTGTCCCGGAATTTACTGAGGGTCGGAGATAGACTTAAGATGTACTAGACGTCAAGTCAAGCAGAGGGTGCAGAGAAGAGTCTTTGAGACTCAAGTGGAGAGAAGGAGTTAAACTAACTTGATATTTGAACTAAGGGGAAATACAGGAGTTATGGAAGTTTATATACTGACTGATGGCATAGCCTGCATCAAGAAGTCAAGTGATAAACGAGTCATGTGACCCATCACATGATCTAGTCACGTGACTTTTAAAATGAAAATAAATTAAAGTCAAAAGGAAAAGAGATGTCATAGACATAAATGGATGTTGATAGGAGCAAACCATAACACTTGCAAGTGCATTAAGAAAGACCTCATCTCTTATCTTTACTCTCCTCATTTTCTATACTGCTTCTAAGGCTTTGGTGTTGCCTTGTCGAGTCCTGCCAGTGTTTGCTTGAGCGCACTCACAACACTTGGATTAGACTGTTACACTGCCTGGACTCTAGGACTAAAGAGCAGCCACTCATCCTTATCAGTTTTCTACTTTCTTTACGTTCACTGCTTTAGAATGTGGGGCAGTACCCCAAGCTTTTGTCTTGTTACATAGAACCTTCTCAGTCCCTCCATTGAGGTGATAGCCACACAAGGGTTGTGCCTTGTTTGCGAAGAGCAATATGGGAACCACTGTCATCATGCAGCCCATAGCTGAGCTTATATTGCTGTGTTAGTCCCTCAAGTGATTGGGGAGGTAGAGCATCAGTTCCTAGTTCTTTTATGATAGTATATGTGTTGTTTTGTTCCTGGGCTTTGCGGACCCCAGAGAATCCATTACAAGACTTTACAGAGAAGAAGGTATTACCTCTGGTCGAAAGTTTATTTTTTTAGATCTTCCACTTGCCACATCCCTTGAGCTTGGTTGTAAGATACCTCGCAGTAAGGATTAAGCTGGCTTGTGTTTGCACAAACCAAATAGTGTAACAACCCCAACCGGTTCAAACCCCTACTGCTCCAGTAATCCCTCCTCCACCTCCTTCTCCACCAAAGAAACAAATTCCTTATTTCAAAAGACATTCCAATGCTGGGCTTGCACTCCACCGATACATCCAACTCCAATGCAACTGACATTGCAACAACTATTTCGCTGACTCCTTTTTCCTTCAACACCGTTGTCCCCCCTCCTCTTATTAAAATATGTCGTCCGTAGATATCAACGATCTCGTCAATCGCCTCAACACACTCGCCTTGAGCAAGAAGTGCTCAAACATATTGAAAAAGATCGTTGACCCCAGAAACTGGGATGGCAACCATTCCAAATTTCATGCTTGGTGGATCAAGCTTCAACTCTGGGTCAATGCACAGGATTGGAAGGACAACCACGTCCACATGGTTGCAGTCCTGTCTTGGTTCAAAAAGAAGGCTGAGGGCTTTGCCCAAATCACATTAGAACAATTTTTGGAAGAAGAAGAAACCGAGATCCCAATAGCGGCAGGATCCATGGTAACCATGCCAAAAGGCATTGTAGCATGGCCTAAGTGGCCTGATCTTCAGATCAAAATAAAGGAGTACTTCCAAATTGAGGTACTGGCTCACGAGAGCCTCAAAAAGCTGCAAGCCTTACGGCAAGGGTCTAGGCCCATAGATTTGTTCATCTAGGAGTTTGTTGTCCTGGTCAAGGAAGCAGACATTGGAGTGGATTTCACTCTCAAACTGCTTAAGAAAGCTGTCGACTACCACATCTATTACCAAGCAAAGATGACAGGCAAGGAAGTCAATGACTATCTTGAGCTCTGCAATAACTACCAAGCAATCGGTAGAAACTTTGAACAGATCACAATAGAACGTGGTCCACCCTTGTGCCCCTCCCTTTCTTTATATCACCCCCAATTCACTCCTCATCCTCTGTGGCCTTATGGCCAATAATATTATCCATTCCCACCATGACCTCCTCTGAGTAACCATTCCCATTTCACTCCCACCAGTATGCAGCTGGGTAGAGGAGCCCTGATGGAGATAGATGCCCAGCAGGCTCTCCCGTCTCAGCCCAATACCCGTACATGCTATGGATGCAACAAGGTTGGCCACATTTGGCATAATTGTGACTTGAATCCCAACAAGCACCCCCCACATCCGCTGCAAGCACAGCAGCAATACTTATGGGATTACAAAACAGGTGCCTTTGTGCCTGCTGCACCTTACCAGCCACTCGTGCAGCATGCCCAGCACCAATATGGTCATCCCCTCCCACCCCCTCCAACCACCACTCCCATTCCATCCACTTCCCTGGTTGTCGCTCAACAAGCAGCAATGCCATCCTTTTACTCAGCAGAAGCTGAAGCTTACTACAGAGACAAGTTTGAAGTAGAAGCAAGGCAAAAGGCAGCCTCCTCTTTAAATTAAATAAGTCTGTGAATGACGAGGGTGTTTATGGACTGGACAAACACATTTCTTCTTCTGTTTCTCTTTCTTCTTGTAATATCTCTACCGATCTTGTGGACTGTAATGAGTCCGATTTTCCTGTATGTACTTTGGACAATCTTCTTGGCAATATTATTTCCCATTCCAAAAGAGTGACTCAACAAAACATGAATGTGGCGCCAGAATTAAAACAAAGCATGCTTAATTCTCTTGTTCACCAAGTAAGAAATTCTCCTAATTATAAATCCCTCAACTCTCCCAACTTTATTTTTATTCGCACAAGCATGTTGTCATTCAGTGGTGAAATGTCACTTGAGACACATGTACTGAATTATGAAGATGGAAGTTGGCAATCTCGATCATTTAAGTTCCTTCTAGATTCAGGCACCTCTCACACATTTATTGACAAGGACTATGTTCTCTCCCACAGTATCCCTACTTGTAAAATTGCTAACCCTATTTCAGTGAAAAATGCTGATGGCTCTAACAGAGCAATAGGCCAAGTAACCCATGCTGTCACATTAATTATTGAGATTGCTGGCCACTACGAGGTCCTGGAAGCCTATGTTTCTAAACTAGGAACCCACCGCCTCATTGTTGGCTATGATTGGCTGGCTCGGCATAACCCCACTATAGATTGGGTCTCTAAAACTATTTCTTTTCCTCGTTGCACATCCTACTGTCGTATTATGGGTAATGGACCTTTTAACAAACCTATCAAACTTATTTATAATTGTAGCATAGAAGAAGGACTCAAGGAGAAAGTGTCTGAAACATACCATGACTTCCTTGACGTATTTTCCGAGAATGAATCTGAGAGAATGCCGAAACGAAAACCCTGGGATCACACAATAGATCTGAAATCAGACTTTGCTCCCAAAAAGGGTAGAGTAATTCCCTTATCGGATGTGGAAATGGACAAAGTATGTACATTCATCAGAAAAGAACTCAAGAAGGGTTATATCCGCCCTTCGAAGTCTCCTCAAACGGCACCAGTATTCTTTATACCTAAAAAAAGACGGAAAAAAGAGACTCATTATGGACTATCATTATTTAAATGAAGGCACTATCAAGAACACCTATCCTCTACCCCTTATTTCCACATTGATTGACCGCCTTAAGGGCACAGACATGTTTACAGCCCTTGATCTTTGATGGGGTTACAACAACATGAGAATTAAGGAAGGTGATGAGTGGAAGGGAGCCTTTGTTACTTCCATAGGTGCTTATGAACCAACTGTTATGTATTTTGGGATAACTAACTCACCCCCTACTTTCCAGCAAATGATGAATGATACATTTAATGACATGTATGTGTTACGGTCGGTAACACCCCCCCATCTTTTTCTGCTACCATTCCTTTGGACTATCCTGGGTCGTCTCTCTGGGATGACATCATCGCTTCTCTACAGGAGTATGCAGTGTCTGACACTGCCTTTGAGGACAGCCTCCTTGACCCATGTCTTTCCGACACCGCCTCCTTTTGATCCTATATATTTTCCCCATCCCAGTTTTCCCCGATTCCGCATTGATCCTATTTATGTTCCATTCCCTCCCAAGGACACTGCCCCCTTCCATCATGTGCTTCTTATACATGATGCATCTCTTACCTCATACTCACGATAGTGCCTCCCCTCACGTTACATTCAGACTCCGACTCACCTGCCCTAAACTGACTTCAGGCAGTATATATATTCGTGCTCTGCCTGTAATGCTTCTTTAACTTGAACCTACACAATCTACCATGTATTTTGGAGTTCACTGCTGGCTCGCTTCTCTTGCCAGCTCTCTCGCTTCATTCTTTGCTTCACCATCGTCTCTCTCGTGAGAGCGATCTTCAGTCAATCAACATAGGGTGTTGATCATCATCTGACTCTCAGGCTTGAGCAGACTAGGGATGAACTCCAACTACACATTGGTGTTCCATTGTTACGTCGGCCATAACAGTATGCCATACTCGTTATTTATATCAATGACTGTATGATATTTACCAAAGGCAAGACCAAGGAAGAGCACAAAGAAATAGTAAAGGAGGTGCTTTCCCATCTTTGCCAAAACAATCTTTATGTAAAACCAGAAAAATGTAGTTTCTCCAAGGACAAGGTAGACTTTATTGGTATGGTAGTATCTAAAGAGGGAGTAGAAATGCAGGAAAAGAAGGTGTCATGGGTATCAGACTGGCTGGTTCCCACATGCCTCAAACAACTGCAAGGCTTCCTCAGACTTTGTAATTATTACCAACAATTTATTGAAGGCTTCACAAATATTGCATGCCCATTGAACGATCTTACCAAGGAAGATGTTCTATTCAAATGGGAACCGAAGCACCAAATAGCATTTGATTCTTTGAAGCTAAATTCAAAGAGTCACCCCTGTTGGCCTATCCTGATTGAGATAAAGAAATGCGTCTAGAAACGAATGCCTTGGACATTGCCACAGGGGCAGTGCTTTCGGTTAAGTGCGATGACAGTCTCTGGAGACCCTGCACCTTCATTTCCCACTCCTTTGACAGCGCTGAGCGCAATTATCCTATTTATGACAAAGAACTCTTAGCGGTCATTCGAGCATTGGAAGAATGGCGACACTACCTAATTGGTAGAGAAGGTTTCGAGATCTGAACAGATCATAAGAATCAAAAATATTGGAAGAAACCCCAAACCTTATCTGGTCATCAAGCTCAATGGCACACGCTTCTCCAAGAGTTCAATTATGTTTTTATTTATAAACCTGGTACATCAAATGGTTGTGCAGATGCCTTATCTCACCGACTGGACCATGGTGATGCTGTTCAGGATCACAACTAGGATGTTACCATTCTCCCACCTTCTCTTTTTATTAACAATATCGAACTTTTATCTTCCTTTTACAAAAAAATTATAAAAGAATCAGAAAAAATGCGCGAAGAATCCTTTAACGAATACACTTATGATTATGATAACAATGTTTTCAAAAACAAGAAAAACAAAGTCTTTGTTCCCAAACCTTTACATATAGAACTTCTCATGATTTGTCACAACTCTCCTATTGGTGGACATTCGGGACAAGCCTGCACTTCTCATCTCCTTACTTGTGATTTTTCATGGCCTGGCGTCACAAAAGACATTAAAAACTATGTAGATAGCTGCCAAGTGTGCACCCAAACAAAGGGAAAATTAAAGGCACCAGCAGGAAAACTCCTTTCTTTACCCGCTTCTAAATGACCATGGGAATATTTATCTGTTGATTTCATTATGCGTTTGCCCACTTCCCATGGTTATATGTACAGCCATTTGCATAGTCGTTGATTGATTTTCTAAAGAAGTTGTCTTTATTCCCACATATGACACTGTCTCTTCAAAGGACCTAGCTATCATTTTCAGAGATAATATTTGGTGTATCTATGGACTTCCTTCCACAATTGTTTCTGATCAAGGTCCCCAGTTCATTTCAGACTTTACTTCTGAATTATGTAATCTTCTCTCTATCTCTCAAAAAATCTCCACCACCTATCACCCTCAAACTGATGGACAAACAGAGTGTATTAATAGAGAACTTGAACAGTATCTCCGCTCTTATGTAGCTAAGCGACAGACTGAATGGGCCAACTGGCTCAAAGTCGCTCAATTCCATCATAATAACTCTCTCACCACTGCTACTGGCACTATTGCTTTCAATATCACACGCAATTACACCCCTGTATGGGTTTTGAAGGAAAAGCCAAAGGCATGGGAAAAGAGTTTGGCATGGAGATGGAAAAATCCCACAAAGAAGTAGAAGACACATTAGAGGAAGCACAAGAAAGAATGAAGAAACAGTCAAAAAACAAAAGATCCAACATTCCTAATTATGAGAAAGGACAACAAGTTTGGCTTTCAGCCGAACATTTGAAGCTCCCTTATACGGCAAAAAAGGTAACCCAAAAATGGATTAACCCATATGAAATCCTTGAGGTCTTACCTAATGCTGTCAAACTCAAACTACCAAACTCCATTCGTATTCATCCCACTGTCAACATCTCTTGTGTTAAACCTTATTGGGCAACCCTTCCAGGTCAACCAGTCTCATGCCCAGATGCAATTGAAGTTGATGAAGAAGGAGTAGAGCAGTTTGAAATAGACTATATTGCAGCATCTTGTCTCAAAGGCCGCCAGCTTCAATATCTCATACATTGGAAAGGCTATGATGAGTCTGACAGGACATGGGAATCAGGAGACATCATTAACACTGCCCCTCAGGCAGTTGCTGATTTCCATAAAAAGAATCCCTCAGCTCCACAGAAATTACGTGGCCTTTCCATTGGAGATTTCTCTTCACTCTTCTCTCATTATGAAAACTTTACCAAGACTAATTATCATGGGACTCACCTGGAATTCGAGTCTTAAAGAGGGAGTAGTGTTATGATATACAATATTTTCAAACTTTTTAAACTTAGCGCATTTGCGCACTTACTTTACAACTTTCAGACTTCAAAGTCATGTGATGTGCACGTGACCATGGGAAACTACACGTGACCTATGGTCTAGACCAACACGTTGCACACACACCTTATTAATCTCCGTCCTTTCTTTCTCATTATCAACTTCTCTCTCTCACCATACCTTCTTTCATCTATCTATAACAAGTAGTTTTTCCCATGGACCCTATGGTCCATGTGCCATCCTGTAACTTATATAAACTCATTATAGTTGACTGGACCCCCCAGTCTAATCCATTTGTGCCTTGCAACCTACGTCCTTGCAAGTGCATTAAGGAAGACCTCATCTCTTATCTTTACTCTCCTCATTTTCTATACTGCTTCTAAGGCTTTGGTGTTGCCTTATTGAGTCCTGCCAGTGTTTGCTTGAGCATGCTCACAATACTGAAGAGGTTACAGCTGAGGTGGCTTTGGATGATGATGAACCTGTGAAGGCAGAGATTTCCCTGATCACATCTGTGAAAGGGAAGGTTCTTTATCAATTGGGTGATTATAGAGAATGGGTCATGCAAAAACAAAAGAAGTGCAAGCATAACCGACATGAGCCCAAGGTGGGCTCTTCACATCGTGTGGACCAAGCTGGATACTTGGAGGATGACAGTGAGAAGGACCCTCCTGATCCTCCTACTTGAAAGAAGGGCAAGTGTGACCACCATAAGCCCAAGGTGAGCTCTTCGCATCATGTGGACCAAGCTGAGCACTTGGAGAATGATGGTGAGGATGCTCCTGATCCTTCTATGTGTTCTCCACAACAGAAGCATTGTTGTCGTACTGTTATTGACAGTGATGAAGCTGAAGATGTGGATCTTCCTGCTATTGTGCCCTCATTGCCTCTGCCACAAGAATTAGAATCTGCCCCTGCTGATCTGCCTAGACACCAGCCCTATGGATTACTGAAGCAACTCCCCATCCTAGAGAAGCCATGGAACTCCATCTCCATGGACTTCATCGAACAGCTCCCTGCGTCCTCTGGATATACTGCCATGCTTGTCATCATGGACCACCTTTCCAAACAGTGTATATTCATCCCGACGCATGACACAATCACATCTCCAGAGCTCGCAAAGCTCTTCCTACTCCATGTCTTTTCTAAGCATGGAGTTCCCTCCCACATCACCTCTGATTGAGGTACGGAGTTCGTGTCTCACTTCTTCCACTCACTTGGGAAAGCCCTCGATATCTGTCTCCACTTCACCTCCGGTTACCACCCCGAAGGAGATGGTCAGACAGAACGCATGAACCAGACTCTTGAGCAGTACCTCTGAGTCTATTGTAATTACCAGCAAGACAACTGGTCCAAACTCCTACTGCTAGCGGAGTTCATGTACAACAATGCTCTGAGCACTACTACCGGAGTTTCACCGTTCTTCACCAATAAAGGCTATCACCCCAACATCACTGTCCATCCCAAGCATGACCTCACCTCCACAAAGGCACAAGAATACTCCATCGATCTCGACTCCCTCCACCAATTCCTCTGTGAGGAAATGGCCAATGCCCAGAAGCAATACCAAGGACCTGTGGATGCTAGGCAAACTCTGGCACCGCACTTCACAATCAGTGACCAGGTTTTCATCAAAGCAAAGTATTTCCACTCTACTAGGCCCTCTAAGAAACTCTCTGAGAAGAACTTAGGGCCATACACTATCATCACTCAGGCTGGTAGCCTTTCCTTCACTCTCCAACTCCCAGAATCCATAAAGTCCATTCACCCAGTCTTTCATGTTTCACAATTGGAACCCTCCATCCTGAACACCATTCCTAACCATACCCAACCCCCGCCACCTCCAGTTGAAGTAGATGGTGAACCGGAGTTTGAGATCATGGAGATTCTCAACTCCAAAATAGACCATTGACGCTGGAGTTGTAAACTCCTATATTTGGTACGATGGTCTGGATATGAAGGTACTGACGACGAGAACTCCTGGCTACTCACCACAGAACTCAGACACACTTCTGAACTCATTGAGAATTTTCATCTCCAATATCTGGACAAACCCAGACCTCACTCCACATAATTAATCACAAAATTCAACAAAGACTAATTACAAGGAGAGGCACGGGCCACACTACACTACACCTCCGACTCACTCTCTCCCTCCATGTCGTCCTCCTCATCTCCCTCCTCATCCTCCACCACTGCTTCTGCCTTGTGCTGTGCCACCGCACTGCACTCTGCCTCTGCGTCAGCCACCACCTGCACCACCTCTGATGCCTCCAGCCCCTCCGACTCTGACTCCTCCGACTCCATCTCTGCCTGGTATACCTCCTCCACCTTGAGCTCCACAAGCCTCCCCAGCAGGCAGTTCTGGTGATCCAGCTGCCTGCAGAGACCCTGGATCAAGCCGCAGAGCTCCATAGTGAGCTCCAACGGCACAACCAAGGCCTCTGCACTCATCGACGCCCCCGCTACCTTCGAGCCACCCTGCTCCAGCTCCATCTGAGCCCTCTTCCTCTTCCCCCACGGTGACTCTGCCTCCACCCTCTTTCTCCTCCACTCCGGCTTCTCTGCGCCCGGTTGCATGCACTTGCCTTTGACCTCGATGCACGCCATGCACAAGGTCAACTTGCCGGGTCCAAGCTTGCACTTGAACCTGTGCTCTGCGCACCGCTCGCACTCCAGCAGCTCCGCCCAGACTTGCTCGGCCTACCTTGGTTAGTGTGCATTGAATGTGAGTAAGTAAACCACTTACCCACTTTCTGGCCTCCTCCTTGGCCTTCCTGCGCTCCACAGCCTGCTGCGCTGAGTCTTGTTCCACCCTCCGCTTCCTTGCTGCCTCCACTGCCTCCACCGCCTTGCACGCTGCCTCCTCCTCCTCCACCTTGCGCCTCACAGCCACCTCCACCTCCGCCTTCCTCCGTGTCTCCTCGGCTTTCCTCCACTCCTCCTCTGTTGCGAGATGACTTGAGCGAACACTGGCAAGACTCTACTGGGGCTACACCAAACCAAACAATAAAGGAGAAAGCAGAGGTTAATAGGTAAGAGGAGGCGGGCCTTCCTTAATCAACTTGCAAGGATGTAGGTCGCAAGTGACAAATGGATTAGACTGAGGAGTCCAGTCGAGTACAGCTACTTTATATATGTTACAGGATGGCGCACAGACCATAGGGCCCATGGGAACGACTACTGGATATAGATAGATGAAGGAAGTGTTCATGTGAGAAGAAGAATGATGATGAGAAAGAATAACAGAAATTCATAAGGTGTGTGTGCAGCATGTTTGTCTAGACCATAGGTCACGTGTAGTTTCCCACAGTCACGTGCACATCACGTGACTTCGAAGTCCGAAGGATGTAAAGTAGGCGCAAGTGCGCTAAGTTAAAAAATGTTTGAAAATATAGTATATCAGAACATCCTCCACCTTCCACTCCTTCACTCATCGCCACTGCTCTGCATACTTTGCCACACAGACGTCATCGTCATCCTCGGCGCATTCCATAAGGCACATGTCAGACCAGTTCTTGATGTCACCAATGTTGGACATGGTGGTTTGGGATGAAGAAGAATGGACACACAGCATTGGATTTTATACACCTCTGAGCAGCATCCACAATTTCGGACTCCGAATTTCCACTCTGCATTGTGCCTTGTCTAGGCCTTCAGGGGTTCAGGCCTAAGAGGGGGATACTGTCATATCGTGGAAATTCAGTAAGTCCAACCCTGGTCCTCCAGACCAACTCCGTTTCTGTACATATGAACTCCAGCACATTCTTGCTATGGATACAACCCTTGACCTTTGGACTCTGTCCATATGACTTACGATATTAGTTACATTCCATTTTCTAATCTCCGTAAATACTAGTCCCACTGCATGTTCCCCTCCGAATCTGTGTTCTGCTTAGGAACACAGCTCTGGCTTTATCTTACCTCTGACTCCTTACTTACAAACCAGCTCCACTCCATTAGTAATCCCCTATGACTCCATAGTATATAAACTTCCATAACTCCTGTATTTCCCCTTAGTTCAAATATCAAGTTAGTTTAACTCCTTCTCTCCACTTGAGTCTCAAAGACTCTTCTCTGCACCCTCTGCTTGACTTGATGTCTAGTACGTCTTAAGTCTATCTCCGACCCTCAGTAAATTCCGGGACAACAGGACTCCTAACAAGGGCACACCACACACGGTGAAGCCAAGTCCCAT
>JBBPQV010001297.1:0-11045 GCA_038092675.1 Boletus rufocinnamomeus | reverse complement strand
TTTAGTCCTCGACAAGGAGGGAGTGCGCATGGACCCTGCTAAACTCTGGGCCATCGGAGAGTGGCCCCGCCCCTCCTCCGTAAAGGAAGTAAGATCCTTCCTGGGGTTTTGCAACTTCTACAGGAAGTTCATCTCCTCCTTCTCAGATCTCGCACGACCCCTCCTAGATCTCACCAAGAAGGGATGAGATTGGTCCTGGACATCCAACCAAGAGGACGCCTTCCTCGCCCTTCAGAAAGCCTTCACAAATCGACCGGTTCTGGCTTTCCCGGATATGACACGTCCTTTCACCATCATGACAGACGCCTCTCTTACGGCTTCTGGCGCCGTATTAATGCAGAAAAATGCCAATGGAGATATGCAACCCTGTGGTTACCTCTCGCAAACGTTCTCTCCCGCAGAACGGAACTATGACATCTTTGACCATGAACTCCTCGCCATCATTCGTGGGTTGGAGGATTGGTGGCAATACCTCCTAGGTTCCCCGTTCCCTGTGACGGTTCTTACCGACCATAAGAACCTCACATATTTCAAGCAACTGAGGAAGTTATCTCGTCGCCAAGCTCGTTGGCTCCTCTTCCTCCAAGATTTTGACTTGGAATACACTGCCCTCCCCGGAACCCAGATGGCCCCCACAGACGCCCTCTCCCGTCGAGATGATGTGGACACGGCAGATGATAATGCCGATGTCCAACTCCTTCCATCTCATGCCTTTGTGCGCATTATTGATGTTGCACTCGCCGAGAAGATATGATCCTCTTCTCCCTCCGACCCTTTGGTCATTGACGCCCTTGCCGCTATGGAGAAAGAGACCCCCCTCTTTGGTTGTTTGCTCACTGGGGACTGGTCCTACACCGAGGGCCAGTTATACTACAGGGGCCATCTCTATGTTCCTGCCGACGCTCACCAGGAGATTACTGCTGCTGCCCATGATTCCCCTGCCAGTGGCCATGGTGGTCATCTCCGCACCGTTGCCCTGCTCAGCAAGGACTACTGGTGGCCAGGCCTCTCCTCCTATGTCTGCCGCTTTGTCAGCGGTTGCGCTACTTGTCAGTCCAACAAGGTGGTCACCCACCCCATGACCCCCCCTCTTGTTCCCCTGGCCATGGCGACTTCATGCCCCTTTTCCCATCTTTCAGTGGATCTCATCATTGACCTTCCCCTGGTCTCCGGTTTTGATTCTATCATGATCGTGGTCGACCATGGGCTTAGTAAGGGGGTAATCGTCGTTCCTTGCGCAAAAACAGTGGATGCCGAAGGAATAGCCCAGTTATTTTTCTCTCATGTCTTCCACCGCTTCGGCCTCCATGACAAATTGATCTCTGACCGGGGCCCACAATTCGCCTCGGCCTTCGCACGCGAGCTAGCTCGTCTACTGGAATACAACATATCCCTATCCACCGCCTACCACCTGCAGACCGACAGGGAAACCAAATGTTACAATCAGGAGTTAGAAACCTTCCTACGTATCTTCTGCACCAATGCCCCCCACAAATGGGTAGATCTCCTCCCCATGGCAGAGTTCGCCCACAACTCTGCAGTCCATTCCGTTACTGGAAAATCTCCCTTCGCCCTACTCCTGGATTACGAACCTCGAGCATATCCCCCTCTTGGAAAAACCTTCATCCCTTCCCTCGAATCCCACTTAGAATCCCTAGACACTGCTAGGTTGGAAGCAAAAGCTGCTCACGAACTCGCCCAACTACGAATGAAAGAACGGCAACACTCCCGGTTTAAACCTTGGAAGAAAGGAGACCAAGTCTGGTTGGAGGCAAAGAACCTCCGACTCCAGACCCTATCACGTAAACTCTCCCCATGACGAACTGGACCATTCTGAATTTCAAAAGTAATTTCCCCTGTCACCTATAGATTGGATCTCCCATCCCAATGGAAGATCCACAACGTGTTCCACGCATTCTTATTGACCCCATATCGGGAAACTATGGAACATGGTCCCAACTTCTCCCGACCTCCTCCGGATCTAATTGGAGCAGAGGAAGAATACAAAGTCGAGGCAATCATTGCTCATTGGGAAAACTCAGGTAAAAGGCAGTACCGGGTGCAATAGAAAGGCTATCCAGCCTCGGAACAAATGTGGGAACCCCTGAGCAATTTAGGAAATGCCAAGAAGATCCTTAAGAAGTATAAAAAGAAGAGCAGACTCTGAACCCTTCTTCTCCCAAACCCTCATGACGTTTCCTTTCCTCCCTTCTGTTCCCCTCTCCACCCGCCTTTTCTGTCTCAACCCCACCTCCCGTCATCTCATCTATGTCACCCTCCTCGAGAACCAAGAAGCAACTGTTGCGCTTGAGAGATTACCACTCTTCTCGTGCAACGACATGCTCATCCACCTCGTCCATCTCTACAGACATTACACCACCATTCAATCCCTTCTCCCCTGGGCCGCTTGGGACACGGCAAGTTCCTTTGGAGGAACAGAGCACTCCTATGCCAGGCAGACATCCAATGTCTCACCACTCGTGGCCATCGAGCGAGCCGTACTCAAGATCAGGAACGCCACTCTTGATGCCCTATACGTCGAGAGACTCAACTACTGCATCTCCATCCTCCCCCTCGCCACAGTCTCGACCTTCCTTCACCCTGTCATCTTTTCCCTTCCGGAAGAAGAAAGACAGGCGTACTTTAACAATGACCCCCTTCCTACCAACGCTGAGCTCTTTAACAGAGCAACTGACTCCTCCATGTCCTCCACTCCCACCACGGTCAATCGAGGCCCAAGCCTTGGACAACCTCATCTCGAGCTTAGAAGCTGAGTTGACGTCGGAACCCTCTCAGCCCCTCAGGGAGGAGACCCCTCCCCCAACGACACAACCCCCGTCCCCACTCGTCCTGCCACCCCCATATCACCCTCGCCCCGGTCCCCTTGCCCCCTCAGACGGTGCCATAGATTGCTTCTCTCTACTGGACTCCCATCTTAGACCACAAATAACCTTCCCCCCACTCTGGGATACGTGGCAGAGTCTACTCCCGTCGACCCAAGCAACGTACTCGGTGGACCTGGGAGAACCCCGCCCGCCTCTCGAATCAATCCCCATCACCCAGCTCCAGCCCTACGTCATCCTCCCTCATCCGATGTGGGCTCCCTTCCTCGCCCTTCCTCCGCCCCCATGTGTCACCCACCCGTGGTCCCAGTCAGATGTTACCACTGTCACGGGTTTGGCCACCTCCGCCCTGCCTGCCCCAGATACCGTTGTCCCTACTGCAACCAGCTTGCTCCAGGACACAAGCAGGCTGACTGCCCTCGCAGATGCTGCAACTACTGTGACGAGATTGGGCATGTTGCCTCCAACTGCCACCTCTATGATCTCTCCACTATCGACTGGGACCTCACCAACTACGAGGAAAACGAGGGAGACCGGGATTGATAGTCTGTCTGAGATGGAACTTCAGACATATGCGGAGGGTAATGTTACAGTTGGTGATACCCCCCCTCCATTTTCCCCTACTCTGTTGTTGGACCACCCCGAGTCGTCTCTATGGGACGACATTATCTCGTCTCTACAAGAGTATGAGATATCTGAAGAAGCCTTCACAGACTTCTTCACTCTCCCGACTTCTCCCGAGGGCACTGCCCCTCCTTAGTCCTGTTCCATCCCGCTACGTATTTCATATTCATTTCTGTTTCTCTCCGCTTCCATTTCCTCCCAAGGACACTGCCTCTTCCATCACGTGCTTATTATACGCAACACGTATCCCACCTCATCATCACGATAGTGCCTCCCCTAAAGTCCCATTTCCTATTTAGTCTCACCTGCCCTAAACACTCTCAGGCAGTATATATATTCGAGCTCCATCTGTAGTTACTCTTTAACTTTAACCTACACAATCTACCATGTGCTTAGGTTCCCAACTGGCTTGATTCTCTCGCCGTTGGTCTTGTCTCCCTCTCCTCATCATACTCTTCATCCTCAGGAGAGTATACACTTGACGCTAGTCATGGTGGGACTACGTGTACTTGAAGCCTTCCTCTGATAGGAAGCTTAGGTGTTAGGAACTTGACACATGTTGGTGTCACTTGTTATGCGGTCGTAACAGATAGCTGCACAATTGTCGTGCCTTGTTTGCGAAGAGTGATATGGGAACCACTGTCATTGTGCAGCCCATAGCCAAGCTTATATCACTGTGTTAGTTCCTCAAGTGATTGAGGAGGTAGAGTGTCAGTATCAGAGATTTTTATGGTAGTTTATGTGTAGCTTTGTTCCTAGGCTTTGCAGACCCCAGAGAACCCATTACGAGACTTTATGGAGAAGAAGATATTACCTCTGATCGAGAGTTTATTTTTTCAGATCTTCCACTTGCCGCATCCCTCGAGCTTGGTTGTAAGATACCTCGCAGTAAGGATTCAAGCTGGCTTGTACTAGGACAAATAGAGTCCAACAACAATCTCGCCCTGCTCCTCCTTCCACATCCACATCTGCTCTCACAGACTTTCCCATCTGACAAGTTACCCTTTTATATTTCAATTCCACTTCTCAAAAGCAATGAGAGCTCATTTGTTACATTCGGCTCCAACGAAATCATCGTCTAAATTCATATGCCGCAGCCAAATTCCTCCTCCAACATTGCCGTCCCCCCTCCTCACACTAAACAATGTCATCCATTGATATTGATGATTTTGTTAACCGCCTTGATGCACTTGCCTTGAGCAAGGAGCGCTCCAACATATCAAAAAAGATTGTTGACCCCAGAAACTGGGATGGTGACCGCTCTAAGTTTTGTGCCTGGTGGATCAAACTTCGACTCTGGGTCAATGCACAAGATTGGAAGGACAACCGTGTCCGCACAGTTGCAGTCTTGTCTCGATTCAAGAAGAAGGCAGAGGGCTTTGCCCAGATTACACTAGAATGTTTCTTAGAAGAAGAAGAAACTGAGATCCCTATAGTGGTGGAATCCACGATAACCATGCCAAAAGGCATTGTGGCATGGCCAAAATGGGCCGATCTCTAGATAGAGATAAAGGAGTACTTTCAGATTGAGGTACTGGCTCACAAGAGCCTCAAAAAGCTACAAGCCTTAAGGCAAGGGTCTAGGCCCATAGATTTGTTCATCCAGGAGTTTGTCATCCTGGTAACAGAAGCAGATATTGGAGTGGACTCCGCTCTGGAACTGCTCAAGAAAGCCGTTGACTATCGCATTTATTATCAAGTGAAAATGACAGGCAAAGAGTCCAATGACTATCTTGAGCTCTGTGGAAACTACCCAGCAATTGGTAGGAACTTTGAACAGATCGCAATTACAGTAAATGCAGTCTGCCCTCCCGTCCCTCGCCTTCTTCATATTGCCCCCAATTCGCTCCTCATCCTCCATGGCCTTATGGCAAACAATACTATCTGCCCCTGCCACGACCTCCTCCAGGTAACCATTCCCATTTCACTCCCACCGGTACGCAGCTGGGTAGAGGAGCCCTGATGGAGATAGATGCCCAGCAGGCTCTCCCATCTCAGCCCGATACCTGTACATGCTACAGATGCAACAAGGTTGGCCACATTTGGCCAGATTGCTCACAAAACCCCAACAAGCAAGCCCCGCATCCGCTGCAAGTACAGCAGCAATACTTATGGGATTATAAGACAGGTGCTTTTGTGCCTGCTGCACCTTACCAGCTGCCCATGCAGCACACCCAGCACCATTATGGTCATCCCCTCCCTTCCCCTCCAACCACCGCTCCCATTCCGTCTGCTCCCCCAGTTGTCGCTCAACAAGCGGCAATGCCGTCCTTTTATTCGGCAGAAGCTGAAGCTCACTACAGAGATAAATTCAAGGTAGAAGCAAGGCAAAAGGCAGCCTCTTCTTTAAATTAAATAAGTCTGTGAACAATGAGGGTGTTCATGGACTGGACAATTACATTTCTCCTTCTATTTCTCTCTCTTCTTGTAATATCTCTACTGATCTTGTGGACTGTGATGGGTCCGATTTTCCTGTATGTACATTAGATGATCTTCTTGGCAATATTATTTCCCATTCTGAAAGAGCAACTCAACAAAGCATGCTTAATTCTCTTGTTCGCCAAGTAAGAAATTCTCCTAATTACAAATCCCTCAATTCTCCTTCATCTATTTCTATTTGTACAAGCATGTTGTCATTCAGTGGTGAAATGTCACTTGAGACACATGTACTGAATTATGAAGATGGAAGTTGGCGATCTTGATCATTTAAGTCCCTTCTAGATTCAGGCGCTTCTCACACTTTTATAGACAAGGACTACATTCTCTCTCACGGTATCCCTACTTATAAAATTGCTAATCCTATTTCAGTGAAAAATGCTGACGGCTCTAACAGAGCAATAGGCCAAGTAACCCACGCTATCACTTTAATTATTGGGATTGCTGGCCACTACGAGGTCCTGGAAGCCTATGTTTCTAAACTAGGAACCCACTGCCTCATTGTCAGCTATGATTGGTTGGCCTGGCATAATCCCACTATAGATTGGGTTGCTAAAACTATTTCTTTTCCTCATTGCACACCCTATTGCCATATTATTGGTGATGGACCTTTTAACGAACCTATCAAACTTATTTATAACTGTAGTATAGAAGAAGGACTCAAGGAGAAAGTGCCTGAAACTTACCATGACTTCCTTGATGTATTTTCTGAGAACGAATCTGAGAGAATGCTGGAATGAAAACCCTGGAATCATGCAATAGATCTGAAACCAGACTTCGCTCCCAAAAAGGGTAGAGTAATTCCTTTATCGGATGTGGAAATGGACGAAGTATGCACGTTCATTGGAAAAGAACTCAAGAAGGGTTATATCTGCCCTTCAAAGTCTCCTCAAATGGCACCAGTATTCTTTATACCCAAAAAAGATGGAAAAAAGAGACTCATTATGAACTATCGATATTTAAATGAAGGCACTATTAAAAACACCTATCCTCTACCTCTTATTTTGACGTTGATTGACCACCTTAAGAGTGCAGATATGTTCACAGCCCTAGATCTTTGATGGGGTTACAACAACATTTGAATTAAGGAAGGTGATGAGTGGAAGGGAGCCTTCGTTACTCCCATAGGTGCATATGAACCAACTGTTATGTATTTTGGGATGACTAACTCACCCCCTACTTTCCAGCAAATGATGAACGATATATTTAATGACATGTATGCTGTACTTGTAATTTACATTGACAATTGTATGATATTTACCAAAGGCAAGACCAAGGAAGAGCACGAGGAAATAGTAAAGGAGGTGCTTTCCTGTCTTCGTGAAAACAATCTCTACATAAAACCAGAAAAATGTAGTTTCTTGAAGGACAAAGTAGACTTTCTCGGTATGGTAGTATCTAAAGAGGGAGTAGAAATGCAGGAAAAGAAGGTGTCAGGGGTATTGGATTGGCTGGTTCCCACACACCTCAAACAACTGCAAGGCTTCCTTGGACTCTGTAATTATTATCGACGATTCATCGAAGGCTTTGCAGACATCGCACGCCCATTGAACGATCTTACTAAAAAAGACGTTCTGTTCAAATGGGAACCGAAGCACCAAATTGCCTTTGATTCCCTAAAAGCCAAATTTAAGGAATCACCCCTGTTAGCCTATCCAGATCGAGACAAAGAAATGTGTCTTGAAATGGATGCATCAGATATTGCCACAGGGGCAGTGCTTTCAGTTAAATGCGATGACAGTCTCTGGAGACCCTGTGCCTTCATTTCCCATTCCTTCGACAGCACTGAGTGCAATTACCCTATTTACGATAAAGAACTCCTCGCAGTCATTCGAGCATTGGAAGAATGGCGACACTACCTAATCAGTAGGGAAGGTTTCGAGATCTGGACAGATCACAAGAATCTCAAATATTGGAAGAAACCCCAAACCTTATCCGGTCGTCAAGCTCGATGGCATGCACTCTTACAAGAGTTCAATTACGTTTTTATTTATAAACCTGGAACATCGAATGGTTGTGCAGATGCTTTATCACGCCGACCGGACCATGGTGATGCTGTTACAGATCACAACCAGAACATTACCGTTTTACCTCCTTCTCTTTTTATTAACAATATCGAACTTTCCTCCTCTTTCTACGATAAAATCATAAAAGAATCAGAAAAAATATGTGAAGAATCCTTTAACGAATACACTTACGATTACGATAACAATATTTTCAAAAACAACAAAAACAAAGTCTTTGTTCCAGAACCCTTACGTACAGAACTTCTTACTATTTGTCATGATTCACCCATTGGTGGACATTCCAGACAAGCCTGCACTTCTCATCTTCTCACCCGTCATTTCTCGTGGCCTGGTGTCACAAAAGACATTAAAAAATATGTAGATAGCTGCCAAGTGTGTGCCCAAACAAAGGGAAAGTCAAAGGCACCAGCAGGAAAACTTCTACCTCTACCCGCTTCTAAACGACCTTGGGAAGATTTATCTGTCGATTTCATTATGGGTTTACCCGCTTCCCATGGTTACACTGCCATTTGTGTTGTCGTTGATCAATTCTCTAAAGAAGTTGTCTTTATTCCAACCTACAATACTGTTTCTTCCAAGGACCTAGCCATTATCTTCAGAGACAATATTTGGTGTATCCACAGACTTCCTTCTATGATCGTTTCCGATTGAGGACCCCAGTTTGTTTCGGACTTTACTTCCGAATTATGTAATCTTCTTTCTATCTCCCAGAAAATCTCCACCGCCTACCACCTGCAAACCAATGGACAAACAGAGTGTATTAATAGAGAACTCAAACAATATCTCTGCTCTTATGTAGCCAAGCGACAGACCAAATGGGCTGATTGGCTCAAAGTCGCGCAGTTCCATCACAACAATTCCCTTACCACTGCCACTGGCACCATCCCCTTCAATATCACACATAACTACGCCCCTCGCATGGGCTTCGAAGGAAAAGCTAAAGGCATGGGAAAAGAATTCAGTATGGAGATGGGAAAAAGTCACAAAGAAGTAGAAGATGCATTGGAAGAAGCACGAGAAAGAATGAAGAAACAATCAGAGTCTAAACGCTCTGAAGCTCCCAATTACGAGAAAGGACAACAAGTTTGGCTTTTGGCTGAACACTTGAAGCTTCCCTACACGGCAAAGAAGTTGACACAAAAATGGATCAGTCCTTACGAAATCCTAGAAGTCCTTCCTAACGCCATCAAACTCAAACTACCAAACTCTATACGCATTCATCCTACCGTCAACATCTCACGCGTCAAACCTTATTGGGCAACCCTTCCGGGTCAACCAGTTGCATGCCCCGATGTGATCAAAGTTGACGAAGAAGGAGTAGAGCAGTTTGAAATAGACTACATCACGGCATCTCGTCTCAAAGGCTGCCAGCTTCAATACCTCGTACATTGGAAAGGATACGATGAATCCGACAGAACATGGGAATTGGGTGACATCATTAACACCGCCCCTCAGGCAGTTACCGATTTCCATAAAAAGAACCCTTCGGCTACTCAGAAACTTCGTGGCCTTACCATTGGAGACTTTTCTTCTCTTTTCTCACCTTACGAAAACTATACCAAAACTAAGTATCACGGGACTCGCCTGGAATTCGAGTCTTAAAGAGGGAGTAGTGTTATGATATACTATATTTTCAAACATTTTTAACTTAGCGCATTCACGCACTACCTTACAAACTTCAGACTTCGAAGTCACGTGACCTATGGTCTAGACAAACACGCTGCACACACGCCTTACTAATTTCTGCTTCTTCTCTCCCATCATCATTCTTCCTCTCTCACGAATCCTTCTTTCATTTATCTAAATCTAGTAACCTTTCCCATGGGCTCTATGGTCTGTGTGTCATCCTGTAACATATATAAACTAGCTGTACTTATCTGGACTCCCCAGTCTAATCCATTTGTACCTTGCGACCTATGTCCTTGTGAGTGTTGTTATGACCACGTAACAAGTGACACCAACGTGTGTCAAGTTCCTAGTGCCTAGCTTCCAATCAGTGGAAGGTTCAATGTACGCTTAGTCCCACCGTGACTAGCGTCGAGTGTATACTCTCCTGAGGATGAAGAGTACGATGAGGAGAGGGATCCGAGACCAGCGGCGAGAGGATCGAGCCAGCTGGGAACCTAAGCACACGGTAGATTGTGTAGGTTAAAGTTAGAGAGTAGATACAAGCGGAGCGCGAATATATATACTGCCTGAAGGCATTTAGGGCAGGTGAGACGAAATAGGTAATAGTCCTTTAGGAGAGGCACTATGGTGGTGATGAGATAAGAAACACGTCGCGTATAACAAGCACGTGACAGAATGGGGCAGTGTCCTCGGGAAGAGCAGGATCGGAGAGAAATGGAAGAGAATATAAAATACGGAGAGAAATGGAATGGAGTTAGAAGAAGGCTGTGCCTTCGGAAGAAGTCAGAATAGGTTGGAAGTCCACGAAGGCTTTGTCGGATAACTCATACTCTTGGAGAGACATGATGATGTCGTCCCACAGAGACAACTCCAGGTAGTCCAGTGACAAGGAAGAAGGAGAAAATGAAGGGGGGGTATTACCACTCGTAACAAGTGTATTAAGGAAGACCGCCTCATCTCAACTCTTACCTCTGCTTTTCTCTTCATTGTTTGGTTTGGTGTAGCCCCAGTAGAGTCTCGCCAGTGTCTGCTCGAGTACGCTCGCAACACTTTGGATTGCGCCGAGTGGAATGGACTTACCCATGGCAATTTGGTACACATCAGAGCCATCGGTCAGTTCATAATACTGGTTGAGAGTCTGTTTAGCGATGTCGATTGAGAACTGAGCTGCAGGAGAGAGATCTTCATCAAGAGACTTGGTAGTGAAATACTCATCGATATGATCCATCGCCGGAATGACGGTTGCCAAGTTTGGAGTCTCCCATGAAAAGAAACTGGTTGCGTGCTTGAGAATCTAATTGGGTAAGCAAGTTTGGTCAGCATTATCGTGCCTCAAGGATGCCTTGAGGCCACATCACCGCACCTTCAAGGTATCATGCAGCTCAGCCAGCAACGCCCACTCCCTGTCTCCCAGCTCGCATTTCCTCAAGTCTCTCTGCTGGGTAATCTGGTCAACCGCCACTCGATGTGAGAGCGCGTAATCCAG
>JBBPQV010001296.1:0-11060 GCA_038092675.1 Boletus rufocinnamomeus | reverse complement strand
TCCAACACATGTTTGGAAGGCAGAGAGGAATGACAATCCTCCATCAGATGGCATGAGATCACACCATTGCCACAGGCAACAAAGGAGTACCCCCTGGTAAACCAGGAGATCCTGGAGATAGTGTCAAAATCATACAATAAAATTATATATATTTCTTAGTTACACTTTTCATGTTCATATGATAGATTATGAGTCAGTTTGGACAAGGCTTTATTATGTGATGGATCACATAATAGTCTAGATATATGATGTTATTGCTGAATAACTGATTACTCAGTTAGTTATGCCATATCCTATATTCTGATTACTGATCACTTATGGTCATAGGATATTATCTTTTATACTTTTGGTTTCCTACTGAACCCTATTCATGAGATGTATAAGTACTATACCATATTGCCCTTACATCTCTAACAACTTTTGTTTCCTTCCATCATCTGAGCTCTGAGCCCCACCAGCTCTTTACTCTACACTCAGAATCAGTCTCTATTGAGCCAAACCTTGGCACATCTAGACTTGATCTTCTCCACTTGGTCATCATCATCTCTTATCTAGTGAGTTTTTCCACCTCACCACTCTATCCCTTTGTTGCTCTCTATCTGCACCAGTTATATAGTACAGATGGTATCTCTTTCCTGTTATATTTCTAATAGGTAGTAGCAACAACAACAAAAATGAGGACAACATGCATCTGAGAGGAAATGGAGAATGAGATCCTCCTATGCCTAGATCACTAGACCAGATCATAATGATGATTGAGTTCTGTACACAAGGTTGTACTTGGAGACATTAGCCTCCCAATGGTATGATCAAGAGGTTGACTCATCAGACTGACAGGTCCCATTTCAGTCATTTGAAGATGTGATTTGTGGACTGTTTGAGTGGTTTGTCCACAAGGCACCTGCTCAGAATGCTGCAGATCAATATGATTGTATGAGATTCATTCCTGATAAAAGAGTGCTCATGTACTATAACAATCTAAAGGTTGTGCATACCAAATGGTGCAGCCCTCTGATGATTACTGTTACAGACCCTATTATTTTTCCTATATTTCTATCTATTTTTCCTGATTTCCTAGAGCAACTTTCACATTTAACCCCTATCTAATAGCCCCTATCACCTGAGACACCAAATGCTCAAGTCCTTGACCATGATCTAGACTCCCCCTTTTTCACCCCTTATGCCTAGATCCTTCTAGACCTATTTTACCATAAGTGACTCACAAGAACTTGATTTGACTCAGTGCTTGCCTCATGTTTGCCTCATGGCTGCCCTTGACTCACCCTAACTGATTATGATTCTATATGACTTCTCATGACTCCCATGCTATGCCCCTATTACCTATGACTCTCCATGACTTGTCTTGACTTTCTGTAGCATAGCATATCATGAGATCTAGTGTACACAAGTGTAAACCCCTAGACAGTAACTAAGGCCAAAGTTGCCCTCCAAAGGACCTCAGTCTTGTCCTCTTGGAGATTTCCCAACTCTCCTCTGCAGCTACTTGATTCACTTTAATTGTCCTCTCTGGTGGCTTGCACTTTATAGTAAGTGTTGGTCATTTCATTAGGACAAGACTTATCTAGAGGCCTAGAGTAGAATCCTATGCCTCATGTCCTTGGAATTAGCTACTTCACCAACTCTAGCAAACTCCTAGTCCAATAGTAGGACCCATCCCTGCCCTCATTGTTTATCTACCCAGACTAACTGTCAATTAGTCCCCTAGTGTTTGTTTACATCCAGAAAGAGAAGTCCCCTGTTGTAGAACTTCCCTGGCTTCCATTAGAGTTAGAGGAGAAGAAGAGAGAATCTAGTATAGATAGTAGCACCAGTGACTGCACCAGATTGCCCCCAATCCATCCATATATGTCAATATATGTCAATTGGTTGGTACATGCTGTTATGAACCCCTTTTCTCACCCCTTTTTTCCTTTTAGTCACATGACCCTTTCACACCTTCACATCACATGACTTTATTTTTTCTTCATCACATGACTGTGCGAACTAGGTCTAGACCTATAACATGTGTCAACCTCATGTATTTAATCTCCGTCAGTCTAGAATGTCTAGCACTGCCTTCTACTAATCTCTGTCTACTTTACTCAGCATAGTTTACTAATACTCACACGATTTGTCATTACATAGCCTCACACGCACAGACCAGCATCATAATAAGTACAAACATATAAAACATATATATACCTTGAATCCAATGCCCCAAGAACTTCAGTCAAGTTCTTGTTGGGATTCCCTCCTAACTCTCTCTTTTCTCTATCAGTCAGTTTAAGTGCTTGAGTGGCCCAAGTTATTATTTGATTTGAGGTTGCCAACACATGCCCTTCAGTGAGATATATGTTACAGTTTTGTGACCTAGCATCACCTGTGACCTCCCACGACCACATGTTCCGGCAACACCATGACTTTCCCCTCACCTCTCATGGCAATAGCCATTGTATTACCAGATTGTATTTGATGATCAAGACTTATGGCTACTATTTCCCCTCTAACAGACAATCCCCGACCTTATGCCTTGGATGGGCTCTCGACTCAAGACTGGATATTCACCCAGGACAATGAGTTCCCTTTCATCACAAGGACTCCTGGATATCACCTAGCACCTGGACATTTCCCCAGATGTTTACATTTCCGTGTAAACACAAGGACTGGATCCTCCCTGGAGTTTCCCTGGATCTTTCCTGATCCAAACCTCCCTGGTTGAGCTTGGCATTTCACCCTCAGATCCTAGATCTTCCGACACACTGCCTCATGATCCTATCTCACCCAAGCATTGCCATGTCAATCCGTGATCGCTTGATCATTTAATCCTACTATACCCATTCTGGTTTCTCCCTAGATCACATGCTACACGACGTGACACGTCTTAGACACGATTACGCCTCCCCTAGAGTTACATTACCATATCAGATTAGACTGGCCCTAAACTAGTGTACTTGTATATAAGTTCAAGCTGAGCTCGAATAGCTCTCTAACCTGAATCTACTTATTCATACCCAAGGTTCTCTGCTCTCTAAGAGATCTTGGTAGACTTCTCATTCCTTGGACTAGGTTGTCCTTGAACTACTTGCTTCCACGCTATCCCTCTTGTCGTTGTTGTCACTGACATCAACCTCGACTTGTTCATCGTCTTCAAGGCCTCTTGAAGAGTAGCGTCCTTGGTTAAAGTTCCATTGCTACAGGTAAAACCATAACAATATACTGTCTGGCTATACCAAGCCATGAAGCCACTCTGCTCCCAGAACCAGTCAACTGGGAGCACATTTTTAATCACTGTGGATTAGTTGCCCATGTCCCCTCAATCACCCCATCTGACCAACTTATGCTTGTGGACAACATCTTTCACACTCTACATTGAGCACTTATCCCATTGGAGATATCTGAGATCATTCAAGAGGGAGTACAGCTTGGCATTGAGCAGAGAGCCAAGCAGTGGAGACAGGCTTGAATTTGGCAACAGCTTAATGAGGCCTAAGACAGAGTTGAACAGAGATTACAGACTTTTGTTCAGCCTTTACCCATATCTCACCATCCTTCTTCTCACCCCTTGAATGTCCTCATTGGTCACAGCATCCCACACTCAATAATATTTGTGATCATACTTTACCATCTCTGTGACCCTGAGGAGTACTTAGGACACCTAGACATTATGCTCCATATTAGATACTCAATTCAAACCTTGTAGCTTGTACAACAAGTAATCAGATGCACACCTGCTCACCCATTCCCCATTTGGAACAAGCCTATTCCAGTCAGAGTCACACCCCCATCAGAAACAGCTGAGTTAGAGTTTCTGGAGGATCCCATATCCTGAAAGCACCAGCACCACCATATTTCCCTAGAATCAATAGTGGTTGGAATCCAGTACAGCCAGCAAATTCAGACACTAACTGGGCTAGCAACCCCGAAAGACCCTCTACTCACTATCCTCAATAAACACAGACAGAGTTACTCAACATTGGAAATTAACTTCCAATCAGCAAAAGCAATTCCAATCCCATGTTACCTCATCACTCAAATGTAAATCAAGTACACTCTATCACCCCAATTCATCTTATCAGAGACTTTTGAAGATATCTTGTCATCTCAAGAAACAGACCACTCCTAGAAAATCCAAGAAATCTTTATAAACCAGTACCTCTTTGCTCTATTGTATTTGATTACTCTAGCAGCCACTCTAGTTCCACTCCTTGTATATTGTGCAATCTATAAAGGCCAGGGCCTTTGTATTGACATCAGAAAGTCAGATCAATTCTTTATCATTTCCCTTGCCAACCTGAAGCTCCTTGCTAATCTAGATAAGGAGTTTGATCACTATTGTTGTATCACCAAGAAAACTGAAAACCCAGAAACAGACTCTATCCCAGGACTTGAAACCATGCCAGAAGAAGAAGGCACCTGGGGAAACAACAATGCAGATTGGGACAGTTGGAATCCACAGACTACCAGTTGGAACAACAATGTAGACACTCAACCTGATCACAACACACCTGAGTGGATCACTTGGATCTTTAACAACATCCCAAATTTCCAAATCATGGAAATCACCAGCAGATTTTATAGTAATCTTTTTCAGTCAAACTTTCATCAGGAACATGGTTATGACTACCCTGGAACTTATGGCCTTTGCTACATCCACAGCTGAACAATTGAATAACAGAATATTCTTGACAGCCAACCTAACCACCCCTGACCTTACTGAAGGCAAAACTGCTGCCACTATTGAAGAAGTTCCAGACCAGTGGGAACTTGACTCCAACACTGAAATCCCAGGCTTAGTTGAAGGAAATAACTAGGTCTTAGTTTCTTTACATCATTGGACTTGTGTATAGCCTCTAGTTTTTCCTCATCTATCTTATATTGTAAATCTAACCTTACCTTTTCTCACCCAATACATATGTTTTTCAACCTGATTCAGTTCAGTGCCACTAACTTCCATCAGCAGCTTATGGATGCTGGTGATGAAGATGCTCAATGGGCCTTGATCAGTAGCCAGTTTAGTCTGATCACAGCATATGCCAAAAACCTAAAAGATAATCTTGATCAAGCCAACACACAACTTGCTGCCTTACCAGCACCAGCTTCAGGATCAGGTTTGTCAGGAGGATCTAGATCCAAAGTTGAGATCTATCAGGACCCTGGAACCTTCAATGGAGAAATCAATAAGTTCAAAGATTGGTGGCTTGGTATGAAAACATGGATTACAGTCAACTCTGACACTATCAACTCATAGTCATACAAAGCAGTTGTGGCTGTGTTATCTCATATGAAAGGACCATGTGCAGGAACCTTTGCCACATCCTGCCTAGAACAGGAAATACTCTACACATGGAATAAGTTAGAGTCAGATCTTGAAAAACAGTTCTGCCCAACTATCTGTCCAGATTAGGCTCTACAGAAACCAAAAGCCCTCAAACAAGAAAACATGAGAACATGTGATTTCATTGACACATTCTAGAAACTCAATAAAGAGGCCAATATTGGTTGAACTCATGCCATAGACATTCTTGAGGCAAATATGAATCTGGAAGTTTGCAATCAAGTTGTTTGAGAAGGAAAGCATACCCACAATGACTTAGCCACTTATTTCACAGCAGTCAAAGAAGCTGGAGAAATGCTTGAGCCTATGAATTTCCTAAAGAAAAAGAAAGGATTCACACCACACCAGTTCTGTGGAAATAGTTCATCCAGACCATCCCATGATCCTAATGCCATGGATGTAGATGCAGTACATGTGCATTGGAATAATGACTCAGAAGATGAAGAAGAACATGTGCATGCATTCTCTTGTAATGGAAAGAAGCTGAAGAAATGCTTCACTGGATGCTACAATTGTGGGGGTGATGACCATCAAGGCAAAAATTGTAAGAAACCTTCCACCTGATGCAAAGAATACAATTGGTCTCAAGGGAATCACAATAAAATATGCTCTAAGTATCATAAGATTCACACTATGGACAATGAAACTCCCACAGATAAGGGAAAAGCCAAAGCAGCTTGAACAATCTGAATGTTTGAGTTGCTGCTTCATCAAATGTATATACTAGTAAATCTTCCTTGAATCTAAATTATAGCCAAATGGGGTCTCCAATTGATTGGAAGCTTGGCCAAGGCTCTAAATCAGTGCTTGATTCCATTCAAATCCCTAACTCTAGTGAAATTCCAGCAGATGCAAGATTCTGCTCACTTAACCACAGAGAGATCATCTTGCTGATTAGCATTGCCCCTATATGCCACCATCATGTAAAGATGAAGGCTGAGGCATTGCTTGATAGTGGAGCTAATATTATCTATATTGATCAATCATGTGCAAAACAAAACAAAACAAACTCCCACTCCAATCTCTACTAAATCCAGTTTCAGTATATAATGTTGATGGAATACATAATGCTCCAGATCTATCACATACTACATGGAAATAGTCATTGAATTTTAAAGACATCATGAGCAAGTCACAGCCAAAGTTACCAATCTAGGAAAGAATGAAATTATTTTTGGTTACACATGGCCAAAGCTTTACAATCCTGATATAGACTGGACAACTGAGAGAGTCCAAATGACTAGATGCCCCTGGACATGCCAGACATTGCAGGGCAAAGCCCCTTTCTTGTGTCAACTCAAGTCAGAAGAACAGGACACACTTAACTTTATTCATGCTCTAAAAATGAAAGAACAGATTCTGACTGATCCAACACCTGAGAATCTTATATCCAAAGTGTATCACAACTATATGAATGTTTTCTCTTAGAAAGAATCTGAAAGGATGCCAGTGTGCAAACTTTGGAGATCACACTATAGATCTGAAAGAAACATTCCAACCTAAGAAAGGATGCTTAATTCATCTTTCACCTGAAGAACAGAAGGAAGTATCCAACTTCATAGATGATCAGCTGAAGAAAGGAGATATCAGACCTTCTAAATCCCTGCAAATGTCACTGGTATTCTTTGTTCCAAAGAAAGATGGATGAAAACATATGGTACAGGATTACTGATATCTGAATGAACTTACAGTCAAAAACAATTATCCATTACCCTTGATCTTGCAGCTTGTGAATAAGCTCAAAGGATCTAAGTGGTTTACAAAGATGGATCTTTTCTGGGAATACAACAATGTTCACATCAAAGAAGGTGATGAATGGAAAGCAGCCTTTGTATGTAACTAAGGCACTTTTGAACCAGTTATAATATATTTTGGCTTATGCAACTCCCCTGCCACTTTCTAAACTATAATGAATGACATCTTTTCTGATATGTCTGATATAATGGTTGTCTACATTGATGATCTAATGATCTTTATGAAAACCAATGACATCAAGGAGCATGAATGAATTATAAAAGAAGTATTAAAATGTCTCTAGGATCATGATCTATTTGCAAAACCAGAGAAACACACCTTCAGTGTCCAAGAAGTGGAATTCCCTGGCATGATAGTCTTCAGAGAGGGGATAAAGATGGATAACTCAAAAGTCAAAGCCATTAAGGAATGGCCAACCCCCAAAACAGTAAAAGGTGTCTGCAGTTTCCTTGGTCTAGCAAATTTCTATAGAAGATTCATCAAAGGATGTGCACAAGTAGCAAGACTCTTGAATGATCTTATCAAGAAGGACACACCCTTCAAATAGACAGAGGCACAACAGACAGCATTTGACATGCTTAAATATTGATTCACTACTGCTCCTATTCTCACTTACCCTGATAACAACAAAGTATTCTGACTAGAAATGGATGCTTCTGATTACACAACTAGAGCTATACTCTCTATAGAACAAAATGGCAAATGGCACCCCATCACATTCTCTTCACATAGTATGACACCTGAAGAATGGAACTACCCCATTATGAATAAAAAAATGCTTAGTGTCATTTGTAGCTTAGAACAATGGCATCACTACCTTGAAGGCACACATTATGAATTTGAGATATGAAATGATCACACTAACCTTCAATGGTTTATGAAATGCCAAGACCTTAATCATTGTGAAGCCAGATGGACCCAGTACCTTAGCAGATTCAATTTCAAATGATTACATAAAGTAGGTACAACAATGGGTAAAGCTGATGCACTCTCTTGATGAGAAGACTACTGAAACGACTCTCTAAGTCTCAGGGTTGAGCTCAGGTCATCACCATCACCATAGTATCGAAGAAAGGAGGGGTTGGAGATCTAACCAATGAGAGTGTCCCTGTAACACGGAGGTCACTACAACAGTTCAGTGATAGAGAGGAGGTCTATAGCATCCTGTAGTCAATATGAGGGAGCATAGTTGGAACAAGCCAATGAGAGCACATCTGTGGTATTAGGCCACTATTGTGGTTCAAAGGCAATAAAGGGGTAGTTATCATCGTTCTACTTAGAGGGGAAACTCCAAGAGAACTAAACTGGAGAACATCCAGTAAAGTCTTGAGGTTTATATATTATTCTACATATGTGTACATGTTTGTATCAGATCTACCAATACATCTGCATATGGTAAGATGGAGATTAAAGACATGAGTCATAACATGTGTTGAACATAGCCATGAAATAAAAGAGCAGAAATGAATAACATGATGCAACCACATGCGGTGGCAGAATGGAAGGGAAGAAAAAAGTGCACAGCATGGAGATGAATGTGAGAAAGAATATAACTATAAAAGGATAAATGCATCCATTAGAGTCAGAGTGACTCAGAGTGCATCATGATGACTGATGGCATAGCCTGCATCAAGAAGTCAAGTGATAAACGAGTCATGTGACCCATCACATGATCTAGTCACATGACTTTGAAGATGAAAATAAGTTAAAGTCAAAAGGAAGAGGAGATGTCATAAAATAAATAGATGTTGATAGGAGCAAACCATAACAACTACACAATCAGTACAGAAACTGATAATATTGGAATACTGGTTATTTCACCCAAGCAAGTTTGTTTACAGAAGTGAAAATCAACATAGATTCTTAGAAAATCCAGAAAACTATCAAAGAAATCCTTAATTTATGGTCCAAAACTGACATCTAAAAACTTAACAGAGAACATGTGTGAAAGGGACCACTGGGGCACCCTTCCAACACTTTTTTCTGCTGTTTCTGCTGTTTTGGAAAGCATCAGCTGTGTTGTTTATTTTGCTTAATCTCATATGGCCCTTCTTTTTTGTCCATCTCTTACCTCATGACCAGTTCCTCTGTCTGTTAAGTAGAGTGGTAGCACAGCCACAACACATTCTCATCCACTTTCCCTCCTTCCACTGTCATATAACACCAACACAACACTATTCTGCCCACAGAAAATTCTGAAAATTCTGAAAAAAATTATCCTTGGTTTAGAATCACCATATAACTTGATTTCTGTGAGTTTTATCATTAACACTCTTGCCTGTGACCTTGCTATAGCCTGATCACTGATAACAGATCAGATCTACTGATGGGGGTCTTTTGGCTTGGTACTTGGTGTGTACACTCTCTATTCACAAGTTGGACTAACATTACAATGGATAGTGAGTCCTGGAATCCAGAAATGGAGTGGAATCAGTTGGTGAGTGGAATTTAATCATTTTTCTATGATTTGTCTAATTAGATCTACTAATGATAGTCTTTTGACTGGATACTTGGTATATATACTTTCTATCCATGAATTGGGCTAAAATTACAATGTATAGTTGTCCTGGAATCAGCTGGTGAGTGTGATTTGTTTGTTTTTCTATGATTTATCTAATTAGATCTACTAATGATAGTCTTTTGACTTGATACTTGGTATGTACACTTTCTATCCATGAGTTGGACTAAAATACAATTACAATGGACAGTTGTCCTGGAATCCAAGAACAGAGTGGAATCAGCTGGTGAGTTTGATTTAATTGTTTTTCTATGATTGTTCATCTAATAACCTATGTGTTTTTCAAGCCAGCCAGGCCTGATTTCATTTGATCAGATCATATCCTTGGCCTTTTCCATTTATCTGGTGAGTTTGATCATTTTTCTATATATCATCTATCATGATCTGGTTGCTGATCTGATTGTTTGATAACATAGCTTTCTGTTGGTATGTACATATCCTCTCATTGTCTGGGAATTTCTAACAACTTTGCCATGATATGATTGATCTTTACTCCAGATATAGGAGGTCTTTTGTCTTTTTACAGGGATTCTTTGTTTTTTTTGGGCAGTAGGCAGTTGACCTTTGTGTTACTTCAGTGCTATTGGCAAAAACCCTGCTTCAGGAAGAGATGCTTTGGTGATCCCTTGGTTGAGCTTGCAGTTGTCAATCTCAATCCAAGGTAATCCTTTGATCAAGTCTCTACTATCTAGCTTCTCAACTCTGTGTGTTTGCTGGTTGCCAAAGCCTACTCAGGCTGAGACCTCTGATAGCACAACAAAGCAGAGACGTGGTTGGCTGGGTTATTGCAATCCCAAGAGACTGACAGCTGTTCTACCTGTCAGCTGTTCTTGCCATTGCTAATTTGTCTCAGGCATTTTGCCTTTAGCTTTGTCATACTCTTGCCTTGGTTACCTTTTAGTAGTTGCTAGCACTGTTGAGCACAAGGTGATCCTTGCACATCCTTGACCCACAACCTACCACATCCCAGAGATTTCTTTTTTTACAGCATATATGTATATTTTCAGTTTCTTTTGAGGTGGAATTTTCTGACATGTATAAAAAATAGGTCTTCTCCACCTACCTTCCCCCAGCATGCCCAAGCTGCTGGTTTCCAGGCTGAGTGTGGTCAATGTTGGCTGGGTTCACCTCCATTCCATTGTCATCCACATTCTTCCATTCAAGCTCCTTTAAATCTACCTGCTGTACTCATTGTAAATTATATTTATATATATCTGTTGTATGTATCATAGAGGCATCAGCAAAACAACCTTTTTCCCACACTTTTGCATTGCATACCACATCATCACATTTATACCTGTGCTTCCAAAAAATTGCACGGGAGCTTATTTTCATATAAAGATTGTCTCAAAAAAATTTCAAGGCAACATAATATAGAATATGTTGACATAGATTTCCCCTATTTCTCTGTACAGATCTGCAATACTAGGTACCTTGCTGTGGTGGCTGTCC
>JBBPQV010001295.1:0-11065 GCA_038092675.1 Boletus rufocinnamomeus | reverse complement strand
AGTCTGCACATTGCACCGAGTCGTTTTATTTCATCCATCTCAACGTGTTGCGGAGCGTCGGCGGGATCGCGTGTGGGCGGGACGCCGACCCGCTGTTCACGCTCGTACAGGCGGCGGAGATGCTCGAGCGCAAGGACTTTTCGGACGGCGTGCGGACGTGTGGGTTGAAGATGTGTGGCGTGTGTAAGCGGGAGTGGAAGGGAGAGGTAGGGCGCGCGCGGGAGGAGGTGTGGGGGTTGATTCCGGTGTGGTTTGGGCTCCGAGATGGCGGTGCGATGGAGCATGCGACGGCGTCGACGGAGGAGATGGATCGGGAACTCGAGGATGGGGATGGGGATATCGTCGAGGATGGTGAGGATACGGACGTGGATGTGGACATCGACGTGGATGAGCTGGAGGAATGATTTATCGGGGGGTTTGCTTTTGTGTTCGCTGGAGATGCTATCTTTTTTCCATCTGCGTGTACATATCCGTTGTATTTTTCATGTATATCCGATTGTCTCAGCTATATAGCATCGTTGCTTTCTAGGTATTTCCCATGTATATAGAGGACACTAGCGATCTGCTGCCCGCAATCCATGACGGAAAAATAGTCAAAGAATTGCATATTGCGTGTAGATACAAGATAGTGATGCGGAGTCGGCGTATATAGCGAGACACGAAATCTGAATAGCGATGGAATATAATGACCATGTAGCGACCAGTTTACTCTTCCCCGATCTTTGGTGCCAGATAGTATTTTATGACTCCTTGTCCGAACTTGTACGATACCTAAATGGGAGAAGAGAAGGTAAATGAGCATTCGGTGGACACTGAGCGCAGGTGCACTCACAAGAAGGGGGACATCATTACTCATCATAAGCTGTACTGTGTTTGACAGCGACGAGCTCTTGGAGAAATTGACGAGGTATTTCAAGCTAAATGTCAGAGAGACATGTTGATTCATCTCGATAAACACGCCCCCATCTGAAGGCACTTCATCGGACTTTTTGGCCTTTTTCGATGGCTGGCCATTCTACAAGTAGATGAGATGAATCAAACGATAAACACAAAGTGAGTAACCTACCTTTGACGGGGCCTTTTTTCGCTTCTTGTTTTTCGGCTTCTCGTCTTCCTCATCCTCGTCCTCTACCTGCTCCTCCTCGCCTTCGTCATCTGATTTAGCTTTGAATTCCCCGTCGTCGTCATCTTCACCGTTCATTTCAACATCCCCATCCTTCTCTTCCTTCTTGACCTTTTCCTTTTTTGTTTTCTTTTTCTTGGGTTGCTCTTCCTCTTCGTCCTCGTCCTCCTCTCCCTTGACCTCGTCATCGTCCTTGCCATAGTTCTCATACTTTTCTTTCGCAGCCTCTGTCTGCTTCAACAATACATTCCCATTGGCCGCCTCGCCCTCGCTTGCGAATCGTACGCCTTCCTTGGAGACCTCGATACGAACGGATTCGCCAAGGAGAGAAAGGTCTCGAACTATGCGAGTGAATTCGCCAGAGGGCATTGTGACGCGTGCATCGTACTCTGTGTCGGGAATACCAAGGTTTTCGGAGTCGATGTCCATGAGTTTCATGTCATATTCTGCGATTCTGTCCGAATCTATGAAACAAGGCTCGACGCGTAAGTGATGCGATGAGATGGAGGCGCGAGAGGAAACGGATATGCACTCTTTGCTTCGTACACGAGGTTCAATACATCGGCATCGTCGGAGGCCTTGATTACACAGATATCATCATCTTTCGCGCATTTCAGCACTTTGGTCAGGGAGTTTAGGTTGACGCCTAGGGGCATGGGACGGTCGCAGCGGTACTTTTTGAAACCTGATGCCTCAAGGTTAACGGCAACGAGTGCTACGTGAGAGTTGTCCATTGCTTGGAGGTTCTTCATTGCAATGATCAGCATTAAGAGTCGATGCTTCGACAGTGGAAACGTACGATTCCCTCCTCAGTGCATTCGAAATTGGCATCTGTCACAAGCTCTTTGATGGCTGCACAAAGACGAGGTCAGTATGGCAACATTTTACTTTAGGGTGATGTGCCCACAGTCTAACAAGCGCTTCAAGAGGGCGGCTTCCTCGAGCTTAGCCTCGAGCATGGTGGGCGGGCGAGTTTGTGGAACGGGGAAGAGGATGAACGCGTTTAACCGGACGCGTTGAAGTCGTTTTTGAAGCGGAGTTTAGTCGCGTACAGTCACACACGTGATGTCACGCGTAACGTGACGCGCTGGTCGAATGTGCTCCTCGTCGCAGACGACGACAACGACGACGGCGACGAGGAACGAAACGACGCGCGGTCGCTGTAGTGGTCGACGTCGGCCGACGATGTGGTCTAATTATGAATGCATTGATGATCTCGTCTGGATTGTGATCGGGAAACTCCGCTTGTAGCCATTCGTGGGTGGACTTGTGCTCTGCTATTGTCACTTACTTAAGTACCATATTGTATCTCCTTCCCGGCTGGTTTACCGGTTTTCTCTCTTTCTCCCTCCTCATGCAGTCCCCGCTCACCACCGACCGAGGCAAGCTTCGCATGGAAAGACTCAGACAGCTCGAGCTCGAGCAGCTCCAGTGGGAACAAGAGGCGCTCGTCATGCCAGAGGTACGACCACCACCGTTCATATCCACCTGCTCACACGACCCTGGTCAGGACCTGAACCGGGCGCTCTTGCTCTCCTTCGAGTCTGTCAAGACTGAATTCAGCGACCTCGATGGCTTGTCGTGGTCTCGCTACCCCGTCCCACTCGTTACCAGTCCTTGGGTAGGTCTCCAGCCTGTGCCACTCCCTGCAACCCTTACCACTGCACCATAGACCGTCGAAGAACCAACACCAAAACTCAACTCCACAGAAATAGACGAGTATCCAACCGCACCTGACTCCTGCGACACACGCACTCCCGCCCATCCTCCAACGCTCCCTCACCACCATTCACGTCCACAAAATCCTCTTCCATACGCCTCACCTTCCCGTGCAGACATGACCCCGTTCGCTGCCCAAGATGCCAATCGTGTGTCGCGCTTCGCTCAATCAACTCGAAGCCCTCTACAGCCCGCAAACCAGTTCTTCTCGACTCAATATGGCGCATCCCACAAGGATCCACTTGGCCATGGTTCGGGATCTCCATACACCTTCTCACACTCACACCCTCCCGCAAACTTGGCGTTGGCATGTCACAGTCTGCGACACTCAGCTTATGGACATGGCTGAATCTCCTACGCTTTCATCAATGGCTGGCAATGCTGGAAGATGACAAGAAGACAACAAGCTAACTAATTAAATACTCTTTATCCGATCGGTGGACATATCTCGCTCATGAATTGCAATGGGACAGATTTCAAAACGTACAGATTGCATCCTATCTTCTTTGCTTCGTTGATAGGGACTGGGCTATTGGATACGTTCTAAACGGAAACTTTGGAATGGCTTTTGTGTATTTTTACATGGACCGAGTTGTATTTGTAACGATGGAAGGAATGGAATGACTTGAAACCTGTCACCAGTTGCTGTGGGGTAGAAAATTGGACCAACACGGGCAAACAGCACTCTTGTACTGTGTTTGTCGGTAACGGCACCTTCCCTTGGGGCTGCACACGCTACGCCAGAACGAAATATCAACATTCACGACGACGGCCAAGATCTTCTTTGACTCCCACTACCATCTCGACGGGTGCGACAACTTCAGCGTGTTGCACCCACGTTCGCATTCGTCGTCCTTTCTTGACGCGCTATGACCGCTCAGACGTTAGGTATGTCTCGTGTCGGTTCATTTTGTCGCGTGGTAGGCACCTACTAACGAACTCGCTTTCTGTACTCGCTCCCGGCACTCCCTGATCGTGTTATCTCACTCGTGTCCAAACGCTCTATGCATTCCATGCACTCGCCGTTTTGGGGGTCTTTCATGGCTACATTATCCGACGGCCAGCGGTCCCTTCAGAGAACTGGGACGACGACTTCGAGTTCGGTCAGAGCAACTCGAACAACAATTCAAAACCCAAAGACGCCAGAAAACCGGAACCAACGATCAGTCCCCCCCTTGAACCTCGTGTGTCTGTCGCATCCTCCCACTTCTCAGAAGACTGGGACACAGATGATAGTCCCAGGCAGCTGTCGCCCAAGGCACCGGTACCGGGAAGTAGTAGAGCAGGAGGCATGAGCGGTATCAGTAGCAGGCTCGATAACTGGGCTGAGCCAGGTCCATCCACGCCAACGAAGCATGGAGGTACTCAGGCACAAGCCGAGAACTGGGACGATGATTTTGAGGACAAAGCTGACTCACCCCCTGGTCGACGTCATCATGCTCACCGAGCCTCTCATCATGCATTTCAACACCACCATCCTGCCCATATGCTCCGAACTCGCCACTCATATCACACACCGCCGCGTCCGAAAGCTCACGCCGAGCCTGAAAACTGGGATGACGACTTTGACGATCCTATGGATCCCACAAGCTCCACATCGCCCAGCAAAAGTGATAATGACAACACCCCCATGACGAAGCGTACGCGTCGAGAGGCATATGTCGATAGTTCCGACGAGGATGACGACGCTGATCTCGGGTTCTCGGAGGACAAGGAAGAGGACAAGACTGTCACTGCGCGTTCGCGCACGGCACCCATGCTTCGTGGTGGCTCTTCAAATTCCCACTTACATGCGAGCTCGCACCATTCACCACCACCTGTACCACCTCTTCCTCGTGCACTCTCCCCATCACCTATCGAACCATTTCCCCGCTCACCTACCGTGTCAGTATTCTCAATACCAACAACGTCTGGGCGAAATTCAATCGGATACTTCAATTCCACGTCGCATCTCGTCCTTTCAGGTGCTGCCTCATCGCTTGCTATGGTACCTCCCTCTCCACCTTCCCAACGTGAACGGCGCCGTCTTCGTAAAAAATCACGACCACCACATATGGATAACAATGTCTTTGAACTCATTGAAGAACAGCGCGATTCGTCATCTCCACCATTACCACCTTCAACCCCCGAAAGAGCGTCCTCTCCGCCTATGGTGCCCATGATGCCCACTTCCTCGGTGGAAGGTACCCCTCGAAGCGGGGGGTCCAAAACGCCGCTCTTATCACGCATCGGTTCCGTCAAGAAATGGGGCGTAAGGAGGAAAAGGGCGAGCACGGGTCCTGTGGAGGTGACGATGCAGGAAATTGGCACCTCGAGTGGAGGTATCGTAAAGGACGAGAGTCCATCCCGACCCCCAAGTTCCCTTGAAGAGACACAGGCACAGAGTCCTTCCAACCGCAACCGTAACTCCAATAACGCGGGCGAATCCCGTTCTACTTGGTTTTTTCGTCCTGGCGGCGCCCATTATGGGGCTGGGTCTCCGTCGCCGGGAAACGGTGAACTCAAGCATGAGAAGAGTTTAGATCAGACACGGTTGAGACCCGGCGCAGAAGTGGGTGGGAGCGAGCGAGGTGGACAATTGCCTACAACACCGAGCAAGAGCGGGAAGCTGTCGAGACGGAAAGCGAGTGGTGTACCGCTCGAGCATGCGAGTAGTGGAGAGCTAACGGGCGGTGGGTCGTCTTCCGCGTCAGGCGTGATGGGGCTGGGAAAGCCATCGCTTGGGCCGAGCAGACGACCGACGTCGATGCAGGTGCCTAACGGAGCTACTCTGGCGATCGGCACCGGAAGCAACAAATTTGCGTCAGTCGGCACTAGACACGCGTCGTATGGATCTTCCGTCGGTCGAGCGTCTTCCTCAAGAGTATTTTCAACACCCACTCCTACAGAGAGCGTAGAAGACCTCCCACCGATGCCTGCGCTTCCCCCGCAAGAAGGTTCTAGGAATTTCATGGGCAGCGTGCGCAAGATTAGCCTCGTAAGCGGGAAGAAACACAAGAAGAAGAAATCCTCTGTCGACATTGCTTACATTCCTCCTGTACCTTCCGCTTTACTTCAAAATGATCTTGGCGACGAAGATCGAGCGCACGATGGAGATGGAGATGCGAGGATGGGGACACCCCCACAAGCTCATACACCCGATTTGTTACCTCCGATCGAACTGCATCCTCCATCGCCACCACGGACAATCAATGGGGTGTCAATGGCCCATTCGGTACCTCTGAATATCAGCGACGGGATCGAGCCTATGATGGCCTCGACGAGCGCCCCCGCTTCCACCACCATGTCTCAAATCGTTTCCTCTGCATCTCCGGTGGCGTCAAATAAAGCAACGCCAAAAACACCCTCATCACCGCAGTCAGCGTCGTTGGGTCGTACTGCACAGGCTCCTTCACCCTCTTCGAATGCAACTGTACCGAGACGAAATTCGTTGGGTGATCTGAAGATCCCTGCGAGAATCAGTCAGGCGCAGATCGGACTGAAAAGAGATTTGGGGATGGTTCGAGAGTTTGCAACCAGCGTTGATAGTGAGTTATTCTTCGTGTTCCACCCAAGAAGACGTTGTCCGGTACTGACTGTTGGTGCCTCTACTTAGGACTGAAAGAGCTGCAATCAATCTACCATGTTCTACTTGCCGAAGTGCAGACCTTCCTTGAGAATGCTCCCCCATCTCGTGCCACGTCGCCCAACGTGTTCAGTCTTGTCCGTCCGCGTTCTCGGCTACGCTCCAATACTTCTCCACCAAACAGCACTTCCTCGAATACCCAGAGCTCATTTTCGGAGCATAAATATATCGCCGCTACTCTCCATACTATCATCGTCAAGTACAAAATATCATGGGAATGCGCGGAGTTGCTGATTGAACTTGGTGGGGGCGCGCCTTCTGCAGCTTCTCCTCCGGCATCGGGGCCGTCTTCAAGTCTCTCAGCGCCATCTGTGTCATTGCAAGCAGAGCTCGACCGTCGGAAGAACCGCGAGAGAGCTGTGACACTTTCAGGCGAAGAGTCCAAGCCACCCCCGGTGCCATTGATAGGTAGCGCCGTGACATCAACATCGACATCGTCGTCGACGTCCGGTCCACCCAACGCCTCGTGGCGCGCATCGACGGGCCGGCATGATCTCAGTCAACGACAGCTCGTCCTCCTTCGGGATATGCTCAATAATGGCGAGCTCCCCCCGGACGACGTTCCTCTGCTCGAGGAGAATGTGAATAGGAATTGGCGATGGGGCGATGCGATGAGTAGCACGGTCACGCTTCCTTCGGAAGAGTCCGGGTCTCGAGGCGCTGATCAAGGGGAAAGTAAGAGGAAGAAGCGACGTGGTGGAAGAATGGGACTGACTGGGTTGAGGGATATGCTGAGAATGCTGAAGCGGAGTCATTCAGAGCAGGCCCCGACGCCGCCCGTACCTGCTCTCCCGGCTGTCTCCTCAACTGCCTCACTCAGCACCGAATCGTCGCATTATTCGCATCATTATCCGCATGAACAGCTTGGGGCGGGTGGTGCTTACAGGGCACCGAAGACGAGTACTGGACCCGAGTCGGTGCGGTCTACGAAGGACATGCCAGTTAATTCACCGTATAGTGGACCGCCCTTGAACCATAAATCATCTCCTCGACGACCTTCGCTCGCGTCTATTTTTAGGCTAGGACAGAAGCACAAAGGTGGGGCGTCCTCTTCCGCAGGGGAGTCGTCACAAGACAGCCGGAGCGATGTGCGGAGTGCTAGTCGGGGGAGTAACATGACGGGAGATGAAGAAGACTGGGACCGGATAGAGCCGATCGACTTGAACGGTGCCGCGCGGGCGTTGGGGATCGAAGGCACCGCGACCATCAAAGGACGCAAAGGATGGGGATCGCCATTCCTTTCAGACCATCCTCCAGCGCATGCTCCCGGAACGACGCACCGACCGGTGACGCCGCGCCGTGGCCAAGACGCAACGCAAGCACTGCGGTTGGAAGTGGAGGCGTCCCCGCGATCCATCCGGCCAATGCGATCGACGCGTCTGTCGAACGTGGAAGAGGTGGAGGATGGGGAACGACCACTTCCGTCGGAGGGCAAGGCCAAGAACCGCGTGTCGCTACCCCGCACGAGTCCACATCGACCGCCTTCAAGGGGGCAAATGGTTGGGGGTAGTCGAACGGGGTCCGTACGGAGTGCGCCGCCGCAGCCGGTCGACGATTCGCATGCGCTTGCGCTTCCTGAGATCAAGCTGTCGATGACGCCGGAGAACATCAAGCCGTTGTTGGAGAACGCCAAGGAGGTGCATGTGCGATGTCACGAGTGTATCCGGGAGTTGCGTGCGCTGTTGGATGTGATGCCGGCTGGGGTGTCGTCTGCGTCCACTAGCTGAGTGTTGGCATTTCCATGGGGATTTTACGCACGTACGGCAGGACGCTCTCGCGCGCGCGCTCACGTTCTTGGTTTACAGTTTGTTTTTTATTCTCGTTCCCAATTCCAGGTTAAATTTGTAGAGTGCATCTCTTGGCGGTATGCTACTGGGAACAATTATCTTTTTTTTCCGTCATCTTTTTCTTGTTTGTCTGTGACAATTTGAATCCGTTTCTCGCTGCATTGCTATTTTCACTCTTGTCTTGACCATCACACAAGGACGCTACGTTTTCTTCCTTTCTGTTATTTTTCTCTTTCTCTTTCTATCGAATGATACATATACGTATCTAACGTGTAACTCACGAACTGACGATATATAATGTTTTAACGCATATAAACAGCAGCTGGGCCTTCATGCTCGATTCAAGCACTCGCCTACGCACGATATCGTTGACCTCCAGGAAATATTCAGCTATATTCCCAACTCTCCAACATCTCTCAGACAGTGTCTTCCGCTGATCTCGAATGCGCCAAAGATTGGATCCAGGCAGCTGAAGAATGCAAACACAGTACCACAGTTTTGGCTTACCAAACATTTTTGCGCCTCAGTGTTCACCATCTCGCCACTCTACCTTCTCTCCCTCAGAATCTTGGACTGCTCAAACAGCTTGTAACGTCTCTAGCAGTTGATGCGTTTTCTGCTTGCATTCGTTGTGGCAATCCCACTAATGCTATTGAGCTCCTTGAACAAGGTCATGGCGTCTTCTGGTCCCAGTTAACCCGCCTTCGCTCTCCCCTTGATGAAGTGATAGCATCTGGTGACACGGGCCAAAAAATGGCAGACAAGTTCCCCCATCTGGCCTCTTTCCTTCGCAGCGTGCTTCATGCCCATCCCCACACCGATTCTCAGTATGATCAGGCATGCCACCTTGGTATCCGACTACAGGATATTGTTGCAGATATTCGCAAGCTGCCTGGCCTCTCTCGTTTCCTACAACCCCCGCTCTTCTCAGATCTCCAAGTAGCAGCTTCCAATGGACCGGTCATCATCGTAAACGCCAGCCAATGCAGTTGCGACGCAATGGTACTTCTATCCGACCAGGATCCCCTCCACATCGCTCTCCCCATCACGAAAGCCCGCGTCTGCGAAGTATCATTGGAGCTTCATTCTCTTATCCACCGCGCCAGATCCGAGGATGTCACGAGGGCAATTTGGGCCTTTCTACGAAAGCTTTGGGACGTAATTGTTTTTCCGATCGTGAACATCCTTCAGGAATTCTGTCCCCGTCGGTCGCGCATCTGGTGGTGCCCGACCGCCGAATTCTCTCTTCTCCCATTGCACGCTGCCGGCTCGTTTAGGAAGGGCCAACCGATGCTCTCTGATCTTTATATATCCTCCTACACACCGACCTTGACAGCCCTCATTCGCGCTCGACAAGAAGGTTCATTGGATCCATGCATGGAAGAGCATCGTTTTTTGATCATAGGGCAGGCACAGGCTGCGGGACTGAATTCACTTGCCTCAGTCAATACTGAGTTGTCCAGTATATCACACTGTGTCGGGTCTGTCGCAACGCTCACCTGTATTCAAGACCAGGACGCAAGCATCACCAAGGTTGGCGAAGAATTGAACAAGAACAACTTTGTTCATTTTGCCTGCCAGGGAGTCCCCGATCGGAAGCAGCCATTTGAGTCTGGGTTTGCGTTGGGTGACGGACTGTTTAAGATCGAAAACATCATGCAATACGACATGCAGAACGCCAAGTTCGTGTATCTGTCTGCTTGTCATACAACCGTCGGTGACGAAGAAAGCCCGGATGAAGTCATCCATCTTGCTGCAGCCATGCAGTTCGCCGGGTTCCGTTCAGTTATTGGGACGATGTGGGCTGTGGACGATGAACACACGGTCGAGCTCACGTCGAAGTTTTACAACAAACTGATGGACGACTCTGGTCGTCTGGACCATACACGAGCAGCTCTCGCATTGCACGAGACAATGAGGAGTGTTCGTTTGAGTGACATACCCTTTGATCAACAGATCCTCTACATACATATTGGTGCCTAGCGGTGCCGCTTTCCGGTGCGTACGTGTTTTCCATGGTGCGCCGTTATCCAAACTAAACCACCCACAGTTGTGCTTACTGTAACAGGTTGTATTCTCGACGTAATTTACAATATTTGGACGTGTTGAAACCTCGTTTGTTCGAATAGAACCGGCGAGAGGCAGACTCCAGGATGCAGGCGGGAAGCGGACTTCTTCGACTGTTACTGCCTGAGGCAAAGAACTCGTCTTTATTTAAATTGCTTTCGCCGATTGGTCACATAAACAGAACGCAAATCCAGCTGCTTTTCATAAATTTAGGGAAAGAACCTACCTATCTGCCTGCCTGCCTACCTACTACAAGCATGCGGCGGCCAAGTCTGTCCCCTCGCCCTCTACCACATTCTTCGTTCTAAGCTACTGAATACTATGTATCTATTTTCCTGGCCAGCGGTTCTCCGAGTTTCGTATCTGGGCAGCCTTACCCGATGCCTCCATGCTCGATCCAGGCACTCAGCTATTATGACATGAATGATCTCCAAGAAAAATTTCAATCTATATTCCCAACTCCCACGTCTCTCAGACAATGTCTTTTGTTGATCTCATGCCAAAGAATGGATCCAAGCAGCTGAAGAGTGGCGTACAAACATTTTTGCACGTCAGCGTTCACCACCTTGCTACTTCGCCGTTTCCTCTGCAGCGTTGGTGGGAGAGATGGCAGAGTAGCGAGAATGCTCAGCCTCTTGCACTACTCGAACATCTAGCGGTCAGCGCATTTTCGGTCTGTGTTCACTATGGCAATCCTACCAATGCAACCGAGCTCCTTGAACAAGGTCGCGGCGTCTTCTGGAA
>JBBPQV010001294.1:0-11067 GCA_038092675.1 Boletus rufocinnamomeus | reverse complement strand
GTGGTTGCGGGCCTACGGCCATACAAAAACGGGGGACTTCCCCACGGCGCTTATCACCAGTTCTTTCCTCCCTCTCCCATGAACGTCGCTGGCCCTTCCCGAGTCCTGCCCTCTAGGCGACTCGCACCAAGGGAGAGAGTCGAAAGTACTTATGAAGAAGACTTGGTGGGACTCTTGAACCAGCTCAGTCTCGACGAGATGGACGAGATGCAGACATTTTTTATGCGCAGAACACGCGATGGGGATCCATTGTCGGATCGTGATGTTGCTATGAATGATTTACTGCAGCAAGCTCGTGCGCTGGCTGTTCTCAACCAAGATAGGGCGTTGGCACAACGAATCGCTGCTGGAGAGGATGTCGGTGTTGACGTTGACCAGAGGCCGGTGCAAACGCCAGATGCAGCTCCTCGCCCAAACGATAATGTGGCCTTGCCGCCTTTATTCAAAATCAATTCAGGAAGATCACGATTACGCAAAAGAATCGCTGCTGGAGAGGACGTTGGTGTTGATGTTGACCAGAGGCCGGTGCAAACGCCGGATGCAGCTCCTCGCCCAAATGATAATGTGGCCTTGCCGCTTTTTTTCAAAATCAATTCAGGGAGATCACGATTACGCAAAAGGATGGCAACCCAGCGAAACGGTGACCAACAACATGGAGCGCAGGTTGTCAGGTAGGAGCAGTATGCTTTACGCTCAGACGATGATCGACTACTTCTATCACATAGGAACAACACTGTCCCATCTCACAGGTGGGGAGGATGGCTCTCCTCCGTGGTAGGTCGGGTATTCAGCTTAAAGTCGGCGTCCGAGCCTGGCCTGACAAATACTGGTACCGCCGCGCCAAGAACACTGGTGGTCAATCGGTACGTCCACCTCGAGTTCTTTTACATCTACATTTCTTGCTGAGAGGTGTCGCTGTTGGCAGTCCCACTGGCCATGACTGTGTCATCTGCCAGGATCCGATCCATGGGGCAGAAGTTCACGCGCCTTGTGGTCATTACTACGACATTGGCTGCATCACGGACCTATTCCAGTCTGCAACAAGAGACGAAACGCTGTATCCGCCTCGCTGCTGCAGGCAGAACATTCCGTTTGCTCAGGTTCAACCCCATCTTGCACACACACTCATCGCGACCTTCCAGCAAAAACAGGTCGAGTTTAGCACACTCAAACGGGTCTACTGTTCATCTGCTGCATGCAGCCGGTTCTTGGGACCCCTCTCGGAGGGTGTCTCCGCCAGTGAAGTGTATACCTGTCCTGCACCAGGATGTGGAAGGCGGACGTGTGGCAAGTGTCGCGAGCAGCACAGTGATGATTGGACACATGTCTGTCGTCCTGACGCGGATGCCACCGAGGTCCTCGCGCTCAGCCGGGCCTCTGGCTGGGCACGCTGCCCAGGCTGCTCCCAAATGATTGAACTGAACATAGGCTGCTTCCACATGACATGCCGATGCCGAACTGAATTCTGTTACCTCTGTCGCGCACGATGGAAGGCATGTCAGTGCCCGCAGTGGGACGAACGGCGGTTGTTAGCGGTCGCCGAGGAGAGGGTGGATGCGCAACTTGGGGTTGCTCGGGGTGCACGACGTAATGCGCCTGCGCCCAGGCTGCCACCACGTCCCATCCCCGTCCCCATCCCGGCCGGCCATCCTCGTGTACCAGTCGAGAACGAGCCAGCGAACCGCGCGCCGGTGGTCATGCAGGGTGTAAGACCTATTGTACCTCTACCACAGCGACCTGCTACTGCTGCTGCACCGGTACCGCCTCCAGCTCCGAGCTGGTCACAACTCTTACGTCCTCAACCCACCCCTGCACACACGCCGACGGCCGGCGCGTCGACGTCCTCGAGCTCGAGCTCGACTGGACAAGCAGCGAGCTTATTTCCACAGCCTCTTCAGCCGGATGAACGACCAGAAAACACTGCCTCGACGTCGACTGGGCTGCCTCCAGCTCTGAGCTGGTCGCAACTCTTACCTCCCCAACCTGCCCCTGCATGGACACCGACGGCCGGCGTGTTGGCGTCCTCGGGCTCGAGCTTGATTGGACACGCAGCGAGCTTGTTTCCACAGCCTCTTCAGCCGGATGAACGACCAGAAAACACTGCTTCGACGTCGACTGCGCGCTCGCCTCCAGTTCCGAGCTGGTCGCAAATCTTACGTCCCCAACCTGCCCCTGCACACACCATCGCATTCGCGTCCACCTCGGCGTCGGCGTCATCGTCCTCTGGACAAGCGCATCGGCCCAAGTCCGTACACGGCATCGACGCACACGACAATGACACCATGCGACAACGTATGGTCCGCGTGATGATGGAGAGGCTGAGGGTAGACCACCACTGCGATCATAAGCGGTGGCGCTACCGACACGGCGGTGGGCGTTGTCAGAGTTGCGGACACGATCTGCCATTATATCTCTTTGTGAGTGGTAACGCTTTCGAGTCGTTCGGTTGGGGCTGATCGAACCTTGTTTGGTACTCTGTAGCGTTGCCAGGGTTGTGAAATGTTGGCATGCAATCGGTGCAGGCGCAACCGTCTGTGAGAAGGGATTCGAAGGAGTTCAACCCAAACTGGCACTCTCAGAGGTAGTCGCGGACCCTACACATCTTGAACGACGTTTTTTCTTTTGATCTAGATTGATATCGATGCCTCTTGGGGGGATTGGGCAGCCTCACAGGAAAATTCTAGGTCATCTTCATAGGACAAGGTTCAGATGACCTGCATACATGCATGTGACTCGTTGCACAGACGTAGGGTCTGACGACAAGGACGTGTACGTGTACATGAACTACGTTCTCCGTAGTACAAAAAATACCCATTCGCTTGCGAGGCACCGAACAAGCATCGGAACGTGCTGGGGCGACGCGCGACAAAGGTCGATTTTGCCTTTCCAGTGCGGTATGGGAGAGGGAACTTGTGGCCAGGAACGAGGAGCTGCCTGATGTGGGGACGACGAACGTCCGACTTTTCGATCTCAACGACGCGGAGAATTTGATCATCGGTCCGCATCAGCCTACATGTTCCAGGTGCACGTGACGGCATACGCTATCGGGCCCGGGTCACTCGCGGGTTGTTCGTATCGTATTTCATTTCAAGCTTCCTTCAGCTAGTCAACGGCCATACTAGGGGCTTGCACCCATGAATCTACGGGTGACGGCGAGTCTTCTCCCTGACGAGATCTGGAATGATGAACAAAATAGTCTTATACAGAAAAATGAGATAGGTCCGTGTGAGTACTGTACCAGAGGCTGAACATGGTTCAATTTCTGCGGCAGTGTGACCCATCGCCGGATCCGGCAGCCTCGTGTGCCGGGAATAATGAACCGAGGGAGTGAACGTACTCCCTCGTTCCCTGCCAGTTCATCGATCGGACATGGATGACTTCATCCGACATCATCTGGAAATCTAGGATGTGGTGAAAACGATATCGGTGATACTTACTATTTAGAGGCTTGGAATCGGTACCATATTTGGCAATGTATTTTCGGGAAAGGCTAGACGGGCTGGTCACCAGACTGGGTGCGAACACGACAAGGAAATGGCGACACGAAGGTGATATGGACACCTTGAACTGTTCTTGCTACAGCAAGCTCTGAGCTACCCACAACCTGGAATCAAAGGGTTTATGCCTATAGTACGGTTATCAAACTCAATTCCCCTTATGGCTTCGCAGAATCATGCAACCTCATCCTCCTCTTTCCAGAACGAGTAAGATCACTATGCATCTGGTTGAGAACGCATTGCTGGGACCGTCGTTCGCCCGTGTGTACTATGTAATCCAGAGTGCGATCATATCAATAGATTCAATCAGCACGGAAATAGATTGAGTATGGTCGAGGACCGATTTACTTCCGATCCTCATCATCCTCCACTTTCCATTGATGGTATTTTCTGAATGCTTTTGGCTGGACTACATATGAGGGGATTCCATATGTGGCGGGCGGTGCGCTGGCCGCGTGAGCACGACAACTTGAACGTGTACCGCGAAACATCATATTTAACTTGCTATATAAGTCTATTCTGTTCATCGTCCTCATCTTATTGGCCGAAAGGGGCGATGACACGGGATCCGTGGTCACTCGAGTTCGGGGGTTGACCGTTGTGCAACAAGCCTTTAGCGATGACCCGTATAAAACATTGCCGTATATGGTACCTGTTTCTGGACATCATCATCCTAGATTTCCAAATGGATATCAACCCTGAAAGCCTGTGGACGGTCAGCGACATGGCGATGCCGACAGTTGTTCTCGACAATGTTCGCGCAAGATAGAAAATCGGACAACCTCAGCCTCTGGGCACCCTACTTAAGACGGCGTCAGGTCCCACCGACAACCAAGCTACTCCACCATACCTGCATACCACCTTTTCTCCAGCATGCTAGCGTCCGCCTCAAAGATATTCAACACTCTCACTCGACACTTACTCGCACTTACTCTATATGATATGATGCGATCGTCACATGACTTTGAAGATGTCAGGGCAGCTCTGAACGACCGGACAGATTGGTCAATCGAACTAGTGAGTACCTCGTTCAGTTCATACTTCATCATATCTCACCGTTGCGGGAATCACTGTACAGTTCCGTAGCTGCTTCACGTAGGGAGCTATCGTCCTCTCCACGAATATTGACCAACGATGCCTTGCAGCATTCATCTCAGCAACGGCAGCTACTTCTTTATGCTGTGTACACTGTCTTGCTTGGTTATGGCTGAGAACATACACATCCGCTATGGTCGACTCTCACCTGCAGAGCTGAAGGTATACATCTTGTCCGGCATGGCGATCTTATCTCTAACATAGTATGACGTCGTCCGTCCAGGAACGCGCTGAGCGTATCGGTTACGCGACGTTCGCCATTCTCTTTGCCGTGCTTGACATTGGTTTCGTCATCGTTCGCGTCGCCGGACTCGTTGCGTTATCCGGGTCCCCAGCTCTTGCTGCGAGTCTTGTCGTCGTCAGCATGTCACCGTCAATCACCGGCATCCTCCCGATGCTCAACTACCCTGCTCGACTTCTCAAGCGGAGGAAACGCGAGCCAACGGTAGAAGTAGGAATGGAATCTGGAACTGTGGTCGATGGACCTAGGAACTGAAGCTTCGTAGTATCCAATCTATCTATATCGTTTGTTGACTCCACCGGCCCTATTGCTATGGGGCAGAAGGACACTCTTCCGCTGTCCATAATGCCATTTCATGTTGACGACTCCGTACTTGTCGTATCTGAGATTTTGGCTCTGAACGTCGAACGATGTGCGGGACGACATGTTGTCATCCTCGGCCGCGAGTTAGAATGATAAAATTTGACGCCAGCACTGAGCTCGATCGTGGGCTGTTCACTGCGGCGCGAGCGCTCGCGGAATGATCGGAAGTCCTCGTACTTCAGGTTATGCGTGCCAGGGCGGGGATCGTAATCACTGTGGGTAGTAAAGGCAATTAAATACAGCGTAAAATTCAGTGTACTCTGCTAGGGAATTTCAATGCATAATTGTAATGAATGTCTAGGATAAGGTAATGCATTTCAGCGATTTCGTGCTGAACATTCAGTGCAAAAATGCACTGATCCGGCATTTACCCCCTCTGAATTTCATTGCATTTTTGTAGTGAATTTTAGTGATCAATAGTACAAAATTATTATATCATGGAGTCAGATTGTACCAAGAACAGGAATCGAACACACAACTTCAGCCAAATATGGAAAGTACGGGAGAGAGGTTATCCATTAGACTAGATTGCCTCGACAAAATAATGGCATCATCAGGTATATAGCTACATAATTAACATTTAGACACAGTGAAATTCAGTGGTTCACTGAAATTCAATAGCTGGGGGAGGATTCAGTGAATCAATGAAATTAATTACATCAATATTCAGTGGGTTTTCCACTGAATTTTCGTCAACCATTGTATAATACACTGAAAAGAACTGTGTTTACTATTCACAGTGTGGTGGGGGCATCATCAACGTCTCAACTCGTACATGCTAGCCTTTGTAACACCATTACCTCGACTTGTTTGGGCGTTGAGAGGCACGAGTTTCATTCCGTGCATAACCCACCTAACGTTGAAGCCGCTCTCGGCCAGCAGCGCATCGCGGTCGACCATACTCGACCGAGTCAAGGAAACGTCTAGTATAAGGGCTAGCGGCCGCCTTGCAGGATCTCGGGGCACGACAAGCAAGCATCGATTATCATCTCGAAATGGCCCGAAGATGTCTCGCGTTGCTCACCGTCAAGCGGTGATCCACTTCAGTGCGAGGAAGTTGTAGAGGAACCTCAATACGGGAGTTGTATCGCAGTGAAGGTCATACACGAGTCCGAAGCCTGATCGCTGCTCTCATCCCTGTCCCAGCTACGACTGAATCTGTTCGGTGTTCGACCGCTTCCAGAATCCGTGCAAGTGTCGAGAAACTTTGGAGCGATAGACGCGAACATGGCGCACACAATCGCAACCTCATCTCGTTCAACTTGTTTATGTGGACCCTCCAGTGTCCCGTCGATCTCTGCAATTTTCGTCCACGCCAACACCCCGACATCGTAGAGCGGGTTCTTCGAGAATTTAGATCATGACTATTCTCAATCTTTATTTTTATAGAAAGCCATCGGTCGTGCAGGGACAATCGAAGGTGGATCACGGTAGATACTAAAAGCGTACAGAGTAAAACGGTCAAATCACTTGTCTTTTGATGTCCATAGCACCTCAAAGTTCAAAGGTCTTCCGTTGAAAGCTTGTGGATGTCGATGTTCAACGATCGCGGTGTAATAGAGCAAGGGAATGGGTTAGGATATCTGTCAAAAGATGTAGATCAGAGGGCAACTATCACTCTGAAAACACTTACGCGGTTACCCCGGTAGTGAAAGTCGGTTCAAAATCGAGCCCTTTGCCTTGTTCGTCTAGGGCTTTTGTTATCTTGAATACGTACAAAACCAACACCATTGCAGCCCAGACTGTACTATCAGCATTGTAACGACCTGGGCACACGCGCCTGACGAACAGGGTTGGCAACACGAGTCAATGGAGGGTGATGTGGAAATACCTCCCAAAGCCAAAAGCAAGACTGTCTATAGACTTGTCTTGATTGAGCCTTCCATCTACAAAGAATCTTTCAGGTTTGAAGACGTCAGATTCTGGGTAAACATCTTCGTTATGATGCATGGCCCTTCAAATAATGTATTAAGGTCCTGGAAAAATAACGGGTTGTGTACCAACCAAATATTTGCCACCACCGTAGATCCTAACATGTACATCGGAAGAGTCAACAGATATACCTCAGATTTCATTATACCATTACCTTTGGGGATAAAAACATCTTCGTAAATGTCATCGGCAGTGGTAGCGTGGGGAAGTCCTAAGAGAAACTTGAGAATTGACCCAAGCATCATCGTCGAAATACTTACCAAGGGGTGCAACGGCGTACATTCTCAATGTCTCCAGCAAAATAGCCTCGACGTACGGCAGGTTCGGCCTATCATCAAAGTTTGGAAGCCGATTTGTGCCAACGACCGCGTCGATCTCTGTCTGTGCTCGTTCTTGCACTTCCGGATGTTGCAGCATGGCAAGCATGAAGCATTGCAATGTTGACGCGGTCTACAAAAAGACTGAGTTGTTGCGTACATCCACACATATTCAAACTGACAGTTTCTGCACCAGCTATCGGATTGAAGTCAATCGATGGACTACTCCAGTTTATCCCTCACCATTTAACTTACCTGCCAAAGCTGTTGCACACGTGTCTTTCAATAATTGAAGTCGCGAAGGATCATCAACATCTTCGGTACTCTTCAAAAGATCAAGTGCCACTGCTGATGCACTGCTCCCCGTGGCCTGCCTTTGATGAGTGCTGATTGTGGACCTGAATGAATACAAATTTCACCTCGCGTTTTCTAGCATATTCAAAGGGTTCTGCTATCATTTTCGTGGCACAATACTTTGAAACTGTTGCCTTGCGTCTGAAAACAGCCCCCGGAAACCACTCTGGCAAGCTGAGCACTGAGATGTTGATCAGCTTGATAGTGGTAACATAACAAAGGAACCACTTATGAAAAGGGAAAGTATCGATAATAGACGCTGTTTCTGGTGTCAGGCTCTCTATGACCAGGGCGTTCCCGCGCTCGAGTAGCTCAACGAAAGGATCATGATCAGGGGCAACTTCGTAGTCGTACAAGATTGACATGATCACAGCTGCAGAAAACCTGAATGTCTTTTCCCCATTGGTACATAGACTCGCTTAATCGAGTGATACTCGCCTTTGAATATGCATGGAATAATCATGAGGTGCACTTAGAATATCCAAGACAAGCTGGCGAGCCTTTCTCAGCTGAACGGGACGAAAAGCAACAGTGGCTTCAGCTCTGAAGGATTGATGAAACATTCTCCTCTGTGCGCGCCATTGATCACCATATGGAGCCCAAGCGAAATTGAAGGACCAGCCAAACCTTACAGAGGAAATTTCAAGTTAAATATACTGATAAAAAAATAGGGATAACGCACGGATCTTTCGTGGCAAGGTAAGGTCTGTCCGAGTAAATACTAGATCGGCGATCGAGGAGGTCCTTAGCAATTTTCTCCGAGTTGATCACAATGATATCTTGCTTCAGCACACGGATCATAAAGATATCACCTGTTTCTACGAGGTGAGGTGCACAGTAGACCAACACAAGGAACGAACCGAAACGAGTCGCCCATTCAGCGTAGGTCACCCAAGGTTTCTTAGGGTCGATACTGAGAATATTGCCAACGAGGGGGAAAGGAACAGGTCCAGGAGGGAGACGAAAACCCCGGACCATCCGTCGTCGTCCTTTGAGTAAAGTAAGAGCTGAGACAACCACCACGCCAACTGCCACTAAAGTCTGGATGGAATTCAAAGGGACGAAGTGAATCATGTCGATCTGGGAAGGTGAGCGTGGAATAAAGCACTAGGTACCTGTTATATAGCCCCACGACTCGGATGGCCACATTGGAGGCAGCGTCAATCGGTGGGACAATCAATCCTAACTGATAACTGGGATCGGACAAAGAGGGCCGCGATTGTCAATGCCAAGGACAGACTCGAGTCATTATAACTATCTGCAACGCAAGGTTATGTGAACAAGCGTCACTGGTTGTAATGCTCACAAATCTTAGCATCGATTATAACTGTAGGGGTCGTCGGCCGGTAGCTAACATTTGGAGGCCAAAAGTCACCCTGAAGGCCAAGAAAATTTTTCAGTACCGCATCCATGTTCAAGAACATGGGCTTCCACCAACTTACCGTACTAGCCTATACGGGACGATCAAATAAGGCACCCTGCATGGTGGGTGGTCTGGTGACCAGACCATGCGCCACTGGACCACTGGACCACTGTTTCGCATGATCAGAACGACTGTCACCTTCTGATCTCGATGTTTTAAGTACTACTAGTACTGGGTCCGCTGACCGTATACTGTCAGTGGTATGATTGAGGTACTTGCCTCTTTGGGACGTTCAAAAGAAGTAGCCACCCCCGTGAGAACTACCAGGCAACATCGTCTCCACTCACCCATCAGGTGTTCGGCTTTCAAGCTTCAGGCCACAGGTTCAATGGATTTTCTATATCAGCTTCAACATCCCTGCTTTGTCGACCGAAACAATTCTCAACGCCACATTCCCAGTTTGTATCCCCCAATCGTGTGTTAGTCACAATGCCCGCTCTTATCTCCGCCGTCGTCTGACAATGAGCTTTGAAATTCACAGTTGGCTGCCCCACCAGAGTATCGCCCGATGGAAACCAAGCTCACGAACCTGTCCGAGATGTCACAATGATGTGTGCGCCCCGAGCTTTCGAAATACAAGCGTGTTTGCTCAGCCCGAACGCACCAAGCTTCCATGTTCGTCGCCGAGTCGTGCACGTGGTTCGAACTCTGTTTCGCACCCTTGATTCTATTCAAATCTAAACATGTCTGGATGTGTGGGACATGCCAGCTTTCTCAGGTTGGTGGATGGTTGATAATCTAGTCATGATATCGGTCATGACAGTATTGCCAAGTTTGTTCTGGTATTCTGTTACTGGGGCGAAGTTTGAAGTTGGTGGGGGTATCAGCGTTTCAACTCGCACATGCTAGCCCTTGTAGCACCATAACCTCGACTCGTTAGGGCGTCGAGAGGCACGAGTTTCATCTCGTGGATAACCCACCTAACGTTGAAGCCGCTTTCGACAGGCCGCGCATCGCGGTCGACCATACTCGACCGAAGTCAAGGAAACGTTTATAAGGGCTAGCGGTTGCCTTGCAGGGTCTCGGAGCACGACAAGCAAGCATCGGTTATCATCTCGAAATTGCCCCGAAGATGTCTCGCGTTGCTCACTTCGCGGCGGTCAGTATTGAGCGATGATCCACTTCAGTGCGAGGAAGTTGTAGAGGAACCTCAACACAGGAGTTGTATCGCAGCCAAGATTATACACTTCCGAAACCTGTTTGCTGTTCTCGCACCTGTCGTAGCTACAACACAAGCCGATCAGTGCTCGGTGTTGGACCGCTTCCGTGCAAGTGCCGAGACACTCTGTAGTGGTAGATGCGAACACGGCGCACACGATCAATTGGATTCGCAACCTCATCTTGTTCAAGTTCATGTAGACCCTCTAATGTCCCGTCATTCTCTGGAAGTTTCGTCCACTTCAACACCCCGACATCGTGGAGTAGGTTCTTCAGAATTTAGATCATCACTACCTCCAATTCTTATTTTTATGGAAACCCATCGGCTGCATAGGGACATTCGAAGGTGGATTACAGTAGCTACTAAAAGCACAGAGTAAAATGGTCAAATCACTTGTCCTTTGATGTTCATAGCATCTCAAAATTCAAAAGTCTTCCATTGAAAGCTTATGGATGTTGATGTTCAACGATCGTGGTGTAATAGAACAAGGGAACGGGTTAGGATATCTGGCAAAGATGTACACACCCAAGTGAAGTTCACAGGGAATGAACGATTGACAGAAATCACCTGTGATATATATATAGGACACCATGTGCATAAATGTGTGATGTGTTTGGGATGATCCATCAGCAACTCATAGTAGGGTATGGAGACAATTATCTATGTGATGTAGCAGACTGGACGTT
>JBBPQV010001293.1:0-11079 GCA_038092675.1 Boletus rufocinnamomeus | reverse complement strand
CGCCAAGTGCGACCCTACCCGGATACAAATCAGTGATATATCTTACACCATTTATGATCCCCTCGCGCGTTCTGTGAGGCGGAGACTGCGTCTCCAGGGCGTCTCATCAGGTATACCCGTGGTCTATTCCACCGAGGTTCCCGGAGATGTCAAGCTGTTGCCATTGCCCGAGGAAGAGTTCCAGAAAGGCGACGTCAAAGAATTGGGTATATTCGATGATTTTAGAGTTCGGATCCTGCCTGTGCTTGGTGTGTGCTGACTTTACATTCGCCTCTTCGTGTTGTCCCTCACTACGCTCGCAGGTCCCTTACCATGTCTGTTTGGCTTGTACATAGTCACCTACGTGATCTGCGAGATGGCAAACAAGCCCATTTTGAACCCTCTACCTATTAAAAATCGCAGAAGACTTTACGAGCGCCTCCTCAGAGACTTGCTCCATCGTGAATCGAAGTTCGTCGGCGAGCAGATCAAGTATGTGGAATCACATTCCATTACTTTTGATTCGTTCGCCCGATATTCACCGCACTTTAAATCTAGCAAACTGCCGATTGATGAGGATGACGTTGCGCTCGTATTCGAGGATCTGTATCTTGGGCGATCTGTCGTGCCGCCGCATAACGTCCCTGCTAGACCACAACTGCTTCGCTGGGACCCCTTGAAGCCATTGGTCTCAGAGAATTGTGTTGTGTTTGAGTTTGCGGAAGCGGAAAAGCACCAGAAAGAATGTCTTGGTATCGGCAATGCGGGAGAGCATCGACGCCCGATAGAGGTGTGGGGCGATGAAGCACAGCGTATCGTCGACAGGAACGCAGCAGAGATTGAGAAGTATCGTTCGTGGGTGGGGCTGTAGACTCTGTCTTATGATAGCACACGGGCTGGTCTCGCTTCACTAGGAACCTTGTGATTACAATATTGATTGTGGGGAATACTAGGCCACGTGGCGTTGGCTACTGGGCAAGACGCGTCTCGTTACCCTGCACCGCAACCAGTTGCACAACTCAGAGACCCACCCGAGATAATCACCGACGCCTTGTATAATGGCATACGTCGCCGTGGACGCGGATGAAGTGAGTACAACGTGCGACAAGTCTCGACCACGTTGATTATCTTGCTCGCAGCATCTAGAGGAAGGCCCTGAGGGTCTTGAATTCAAATGTGAGTGGTGTGGCGTTCGTGTGGGCATAAGCTAGAGAGATCTCTCAGCATTCCTTGGTGCGGATGGCAGAACGCAGTCCGCGTCCCCCAACCTTGACCGTGGTGGGTTTTATGTCTGGTGTTCCCTGCTGAGCGTGCGTAACTTGGATGAACAGGCTACCTTGCCGACCACGGGGCTTCATCAAAAGGTCCTTCCGGCTTCTGGACAGTCGAATTCTATCAACCCTATTTCGACGTCGACACTTCCACAGTCTTGAAGCGCTGTTACACAACATTGCTTCCGTTCTCTCCGTCTTACCTTTCCACCCTCTCCTCAGGCTCTGACCTATACGGCCCTTTCTGGGTTGCCACGACACTTATTCTTGCACTCTTCCTCTCCTCTTCACTCGCTGCCAGCATCTCCAAGTACCTCTCTGCACCAGGCGCAGAATATGATTATAATTTTGGGTTGTTGGGGCTCGCCGCAACAATTGTCTATGCATACAGCTTCGGGGTGCCAGTAGCTCTCTGGCTAGCATTGCGGTACTTGGGTGTCGGTGAGTGGGGTATCGTGGATGCCCTCGGAGTGTGGGGTTACGCGCTATTTGTATGGATTCCCGTTTCTGTTGGTTGTCTCGCTTGCGTGGATGGTAGGAGCATTGACAAGTAACCACAGGTACTGTGTGTCATACCAGAGTCCATCACGCGTTGGGTCCTCGTCGGCGTGGCCTTTGGCATTTCTGGATATTACCTCGGGGCGAATGTGTACCCCATTCTTTCCAGCGTAAGTCGTCTCCTGATCGTATGCATGGTTCCGATCAGGTTGACTTGGCCACGTTGCAGGCGGATGCAAAGGCCACACGACTTCTCATCATCGTCATTGCTGTGTTGCATGGTGGTCTCGCACTCGCGTTCAAAGCGCTCTTTTTTAGCTACTACGTCGTCCGCGACCTCAGCGCGGGAAGTGATCCTTTGCGGTAGTACTATGTAGTCTAGTGTTGGCTTTTCAAAATGGACATGTTCTCGGCCAAACAGTAAGGCGGATCGGTGTTTGGTGCGGCGAGTTAATTTATTTAAATTTAAATTTAATTCCTGTGACGCGACATGAGTCGCGTCGTCGCGTTTCTGAATCAACGCCCCTGAGTAGTATCCGTTGTCTTTTGCGGTCTCGAGGTGTGCCACCATGGACACGCCTCTAACGATCTTGATGGAGGGCGGAATCGCTGGTTCCCTCCCTTATGACGCAGATACTTCCAACGGTACGCATTGCAGCGAAAACAACCTCTTTGAAATCCGCACTTGTTGACTATGGCGTTCCCAAAGCAACTGTGAACCCGAACTCATATACGAGTTCACTATCACCTACGCCCGACTCCAAAGTGCAGTTTGATGTCGTCTTTCGTCGTCAGCGAACGCGCACATCAGGCGAGCCCAAGTTCAAAGTGGTTCCTTCACGCTTCTTAAACCTCAGCGACGACTTTGAGTTCGCCGGGTGGGGCTCCATTTTCAAGATCGCACTCTCTCGGGATGACCTCTCGCATGGTGACCATTCACTCCGTGACCTGCGGAACCAACGAGTGTTGGGTCAATTTGCGGCCAGTGCACTCGCTGCCAACGATATTTTGGGTGGCGTGTTCTATACGCTCCCCAGCGTATTCGCTATATCTGGTGTATAGTGAGTTCGTCGGTGGTTCTGGGCTGCTTAGGGGTAGCCAACCGACTTTATAGCTCGCCACTTTCCATGTTTGTTGCCACTTTGACACTGTTTCTTTGGCGGCCACTCATGGTGGAGCTGGGCTCAGCTCTGCCAATAAGTGGAGCGCCTTACACTTATTTGTATGTGCTATCGCTCATCTCAATTGCAAAAATATTGACCAGGAAGCATGGCTTTCAATGTGACAGATTGAATGGATCAACGAAGGCTGTAGCACTCGTCGGCGCAGCGCTTCTCCTTCTTGATTTCGCCGCAACGGCTGTCGTGTCGGCCGCGACTGCTAGTTCGTACCTCGCTGGAGAGGTTGCCTTGCCATTTCCACCCTACATCGGAGCCTTGCTTGTGTTCGTTCTTTTTACTGCGGTCAGTCTCATGGGGCTTAGGGAGAGTGCACGGGTTGCAAGTGGTGTGCTCGCATTTCATGTACGTCACTGAACGTTTTCGTGCATGAGTCGAGGTAAACTAATTTACGGCGCGCGTGCAGCTTTTCACAATGCTTTGGCTTGCAATCGCATCCAGCGTTGCGTGGGCTTCTGCTGGAACTCTCTTACTCCGAGAGAACTGGGTCATTGGCCAGGCAGGACTGTCCTCGCCGGCACCCATTCTTAAACAGGTCTTCGATGGGGTGTGCATTAGTATGCTAGGTTTGACCGGGTTTGAATGTATGTAAGCTCCACGACCACGGATGGTGTTTTGAACACTCGTTGCAGGTGCACCGGCTTATGCAGCCAAGATGCGACCAGGCACTTACCCAAAGGTTCTGCGCAACCTCCATATCTCGGCTATGATCTTGAACCCGATGATGATGCTATTCGTGTTAGCGTTGCTTCCGTCGAATGTGCAGACGGCAGAAAACGTGTTAAGTCTGTTGGCGCAAAAGGTTCGATTGATTTTTGTTCGGTGTCTATCGCGGTTATGGGTACTGATGTGACAGGTGCTGTAGGTGGCTGGACGCTGGCTACGGATCTGGGTGGCCACAGATGCAGTGATCGTTCTTTGCGCAGGGGTTCTCACTGGTGAGACGAGATCCACCCCGTGGTTTTCTAACTCGCCTTTGCTGACGTCACATCGGGCAGGCATTGCGAGCGCTTGTGAACTCCTGGCCGAGTTGGCCCATGATCATGTGCTACCTCGCACATTCCTAGCCGCCCTGCCATACACGGGGGCTCTGTACGTTGCAACCCTATCCTTCGTTGGCTTTAGCGGTGCGATTTATGCCAGCACCGGGGCAGATTTGACCGTTGTCTCAAAGATGTAGGTGATCTATCATGCGGCTTTACATGCGAGTAGTTGGTAACACGTCACAGGTTTTCTGTTGTGTGGCTTGCCGTGATGACGCTCTTCCCTCTCTCGCTTGTGCTACTGCGTTTTTCACGACCTCGTCTCCCACGTCTCTCGCGATGTTCGTTGTCCGGCGTGGTTGGTGCCGTTCTTGTGGCGGTCGCCGTATTTGCGGGAAATATTGCCATTGATCCAACCATTGCCGGGTGAGTCATATACTTCATGGTTGGCCACCAACGTTGAAGTGCCCTTGAGCTGGTTTGGACTCTACTTCCTCGCCTTATTCTTCTTCTTTTCAATCACGGACAACAAAGTTGCTATTCTCCGCTGGGCGTATTGGGTTTATGACCAGGTTCCTTTCCTCCACCAACTGAGGCTCACACGGAACTGGGGAGAGGTCTTGATTCATGGTATGAAAAGGCTGAAGAGGCAAGAAGTTTGTCTGTTGGTAAAGACTGACGAGGTGCGGTACAGTAAAGTCGATGCTTGGAAGTTTGAGCTGACGAAGCAACGTCTTGATCAGATCAATCAATTATTTAATATGATCCTCTACGTTCAACGTAACGAGGAAACATCGTGCTTGAAGATGGTTCACTTTTACGCGGAAAAAGTCCCATCAGAGATGGAGGCCAACGCAAGGAGTACGTGAAGATCTTTGTCTTGAGCACGTGAGGCTAGGGTTCACGTTCCTTCGTATAGTCCTGGATGAGGCTTTCCCGCATATTACTATTGATTTGGTGCGGTCATCTTTCTCGTCGGAAGAAAAAGGACTGATTCATGACGTCGTGCAGATGCTGGTCGAAGGGGACTTTAATCCACAGACGGTGGCAGCCCTTGCACATCGCCTTGAGATTCCGACCTCGATGATGTTCATGTGTTGCCCGGGACCCAACTTTCTTTATCCTGTCGCCGATTTCGGGACGAGGATCATCATCCTCTAGGACAGATAACCTTATTCGCATCATCACATTTCATCCCGACCTCTCTTGCAGATATTTTATAACGGCAAAACGTTGGAGTATATGGTGGACGAAGTGACATGCTAGGCATTTTTCTTGTAGGGCTAGAGCAGATCTTTATCGAGTAAACAGGGGCGGCGTTCCCACGCATCACACTAGACCAACTGCAAAACGACCCGTTGCACACCTTGCTAAATATTACCACTACAGCTCTGTTCATTATGGCTCAAAAGTTGCATCCGCAAGCCCAAAAACTGCGCACAATTATAATCACAGTACCTATTATCGGGGCAACTGCATGTGCGTTCGGGACAGCGTGGTTCAGAGCAGCAAGTAGGATGTCTAACGGCTAGCTTGCGGACTTGTGACAGACGTCTTGTACGAACGGCTTGTACACGGAAAGCCGCAAAGGACTCTACCGCCGCGACACGGTACCGAGTCTTCTGGACAGCACCAAGACACACCGGGTAAAAGAACGGAAAAAACCGGGACGAACAGCGAGGACATGAGTTCGGGCTAGTGGTGGTAGTGGATGCTCTATATTTTGTGAAAGAGGACAGGCGACATCTCTAAATGACATGTACTCGCACGAATGAAAAAGTCCCTCCAAGAGGTCGTGGCATCGTTCGACGTCTATTTGGTCTCCTGTTGTGTCATGATGCGGGTGCCGGGTACGCGTGCGGGATTGAACGAGCGGTCGCAGTCGGCGTAGGCGGCGCCCATGCCGAAGCCGGACGAGAGTGCTATAGGCCAAGTGCGTCCTAGGGAATACTTGTGAGCTGAGCGCGTCGGACGAACGGCGGAACGCACTTCGGAAGAGAATGACAGAAGCAACCACGCCGACGCCAAAGCCTACACCACTAACGACGGGTCAGTGAACAGACGGCAAGAGAGACGGAAATAAACACACGTTTTGACGAGCAGGTCGGCCACTTTGTTGGGAATGGAGATGTTCAGTGGTTGGACGAGGCGGAGACGGTAAGGAGAGACATACAACAGCGGTCATACTGTTGTGAGGGTGAGCACAGAAGGGGGCTGAAAAGAAAAAGCGAGCCTGCCTTTTGACTGACGATATTCTCGCTCGACGTTGGTTGGGACATTGGACAAGTGCGAAACAAATACGAATCAACACAATCGCCCGTGAACCAGATCCGGCGGGTCGCGTTACGACTTATGCGCAGCCCACGTCCATCATCATCATGTCCTCACACCAGTCTCCGATGATTTCGATCCCCAAAAAGACCACAGACGAGGTCGACTGGACGACCCCAATCCGTAATACAATCGCAAAGTCTTACGGAGAGAGTCCGGACACATATGCCCAGGAGTGTCAGACTCTCCAGCGGTGCAGACAGGATGCAGTCAAGGGTGCAGGAAGCGACATAACCGGTCTGCTCTTCGTCCTTGCTCCCCTTGCACCACCGTTCATTCAATCACAGGCCGCGATCTCCTCTACAAGTACTTTGGCCAGCTCGAACTCCTCGAGCTGCGCTTCTCCGAGATTCGTGTCAATTTCTCCTGGCACGATGCCTTCACCAACAAGGTCACCATGCAGACATCCATCGCCTACGAGAAGGCGTCCATTCTCTTCCAGATCGCTGCCACCCATTCCGCCATCGCCGCTTCTCAGAACAGGTCCGATCCAGAGGGCCTGAAGCTCGCGTTCCATTACTTCCGCACGTGTGCTGGCATGCTCACGTATATCAACGAGAACTTCCTACATGCGCCCTCGACGGACCTCAGTCGCGAAGTGATCAAGTTCTTGGTAGGCGTCATCCTTGCCCAGGCCACCGAGGTCTTTCTCGAGAAATGTATCGATGAGAAGAAAGCGAATGCACTCGTGGCAAAGATTGCATCTCAGGCCGCGTCCATGTATTCGTCCCTCTCCGAGGAAGTCAAAGATTTCATGGGAAAGGGTGTCTTTGATCGCAATTGGGTAACACTCGTGCAGGTATATCCTCGACCTGGGCTGTTCCGCTGCCGATCTCACCCCATTGCAGATCAAGTCCAAGCTGTTCGGTTCGCTCGCCCAATTCTACCGTGCCCAAGTCGACAATAAAGCAGGCAACCATGGCGACTCCCTCGTGCGGTTTACTCTCGCGGAGACCCTCGCCAAAGAAAGCCATCGTTCTGCCCAATCGTTCTCTGCCCTCTGGTCACACGTGTCACCCACTCTACCAGCAGACGCGGGGACGTCCATTCTCGAGCGTACGAAATCTCATCTCCAGGTATGCACGGACCGCAAGAATGAAGCTCAACGCGACAACGATCTTATCTACAACGCCGTCCTTCCTTCTCCAGATGCACTCCCCAACATCGACAAGGCATCGGTGGCGACGCCTATCACTATCCAAGAAGTCTACGGTGCACCCGAAGTGCAAAGGATCATCGGACAGGACATATTCATCAAGCTTATCCCTCTGAGCGTACACGAGAGCGCGAGCGTGTACTCCGAAGAGAAAGCAAAGTTGGTTCGAAAAGAGGTGGAGAATGCCGAAAGCGCAGAGGTCGAGGTACGCAGTGCATTGGAGGCCATAGGGGTACAGGAAGGTCTTGGGCGATTCAAAGCTATGGCAGAGGGAGGAATCGGCGCCGAAGACGAGATCCCGCTAGAGGTGCGACGTTGGAGAGAAGATATCGGCGTCATGGAAGACCAAGAAAGCGTCGATGCACTCGTGCGTGAATTGTCCCGCCTCAAGGATACTGTGAAATCCGAGCTCGAGTCCATTTCACGTGATTTGGACGTCGAGTCCCGCGAGTGCGAGACGATGAGGGTCAAGTATGATCATTTGTGGACACAAGAGCCATCTGCGTCACTGAACAAGTCGCTGAGACAAGATCTCAAGTCTCATCTGAATGCCCTCGATGCAGCTGCGACCTCTGACCAGCAGGTTTCCGCAATTTGGGACACCGTGAAAGGAGACATATCGCTGGTGCTGTCATCCGGTCTGGAAGAGCTGTTTCGTGCGAGCGTACAGCATGGTGGTGCAGAGAGCCTGCTTGACCTGGAAATTAGCTCGGAAACTCGCGACGAGCAGGAGCGGGCCCGAATTGGACAATATACGACCGAGATAGAAGAACGTCTTGGAAGGATAAAGAAGATTGCGTACGAACGGAATGAGGTCCTGAAGGACCTCAAGGACAAGGTAATCTTTACTTTGGATGCGTCTCTTTTACTGCTCACGATGTTCAGATCCAAGCAGACGACGTTTCACATCTTCTTCTCCTTAACCGTCGCAATACCAACGTCGAACCCACTTTATTCGCTGCCGAACTCGAAAAATTCAGACCATATCAGCAACGATTGGCTGCTACCGTGCACCACCAACAAATGGTTTTGCAAGAAATTCAGAACTTGTGGAAGAGTCTACGAGACATGGCAGGACGTGGACCTGGCGCAAAGAAGTGGGAGGAACGGGAGAAACGGAAGAAAGACGCCATCCGTCGAATCTCCCGTGCACGCGATGGCTACATGGAAGTCCGGGACGGGTTAACGTGGGTGCATCGCCTGCTTGATTAATTCGCCTACTCACAGACATTCCGCACACAGGAAGGGACTGCAATTCTACACTCAACTCACGGAATTGAGTGCCACGCTTTCTCGCAACGTGAAGTCGTTCATTTCGGAACGGCGTTTGGAGCGCGAGAAGCTGGTGGGACAGGCAGAGGTTCAACAACGGTTGTCCGCTGCGAAGCCACCCCTTCCTTCGGTCGACACCAAGCCTCCTGTTCCACCACCGCCCCGTTCGCCGCCTTCCATGGAGGCGTCATTTGCTTCGATGAATTTGCAAAGCGGGAAGAGCCGTCCATCGCCATCAGCGAAACCTCCCCAACATACGTCATACACGAGCTCCGTTCCTCCCCCTCAACCTCAGCGTCCTGTCTCTTATATTCCTCCGCTGCCGGCGCCACAGTTGCCGCGCAACCCGTACGCAGCGCCGAACCCACCTTCAGATCCATATGCCGGTCTCGGACTATTTGGCTCGTCACAATACGCTTCCTCAACATTGCCGCCCCAATCATCCGCCCCACCGTCCGTACCCCAAAGGCAGTCATCGTTCCCACCGCCACCGCCGCCACCACCACAATCACAACCTTCCCGTCAATATGCGTCACCGGGATACGCGACCAGCACGGCATTCCCTGCACCCCCGCCTCCCATGCAGTACTCGTCTCCTTCCCCTCCCTCAGGTACTCCCCCACGACCACCAACGCAGTATCAACCAATGCCACCACCCCCACAAGGCTATAATCCTCAGTATTATCAAGGCTATGGACGTTGAAGATGTGAGGCATCCCTCGTAGATGTACGATAGGACGCGGACGGACATTCTCGGATTTCATCCACTTTTCTTGCTAGCCCGTATCAACACCATCGAGGTCTAGAGACCCCTGTCAAAAGGTAGTTTACTCTTGTGTGAGAGAGATAGAGAGCGCCGGTATGGCCGTGTAATGCGAAACAAATCGACGTGTATCTCGTTCGTACGTATGTGTAGATTAGGTTCATTGTGACGACGACGGCGATACCTCCCCGTACAACACCCTACCCGCCCAATCCGACGCACGTCGCTCCCATCCCCCGACGGTCGAAAAAACGTTGGCAACGTGCTCGTTCCAGCGTGATTGCAGCATCGTCGTAAACGGCCGCTCGACGATCCTCGCCGAGGCAGGGAGTGGACCCGACATCGTCGCGGACGCATCTGCAAGTCGTCCGGAGAGGAAATGAAGACTGTTTTCGTCACATGCGAAAAGAGAAAGCGTCAGCGCAAAACACACTTGAGCGAGGGAGGGAGGAGCAACGACGCTATCGTCGTGCGACGTACTCGTGACGGTGTTGATCGGTCCTAATGACAATGTCGAAAAGCGATCGAAAGAAACACGCCAAACGTGAACATTAGAAAATGGGCCCATAAGGTGTGAAGCACGAAACGTGCTTACCTCGTTTGTATCAGGTTCGAGAATCCATAGTATACCTGCAGTTTCGTTGACATGTCAGTACCGTAAAGTAGGAGGGACCTTCAAATGCTCGAGAACTTGGAAAATGACTTACCCCCCCCGTCACGACTGCACCTGCGAGGGATCCCGCCAGAAACGACATCGATACGATCTTGTTTCGCGGGTCTATGTATATGGCAGAAGTAGCTTACGGAGCTCTTTCCGGGCTTTCCCACGCAATTGGTTAACCAAGTTGAATTATCGTACGAAAGCGGAATGATACATAAATTATGAAAACTAGCTGCACGACGAGTTGTACATGGAAATGCAAGGTCGAAATCAAAAATCACAAATCGCGATGATTTTTCTTGCATCACTTGACATGGAGCTTCACCATCGCGTTCTCCAAGCAGGTGATCACCTCTGAATCCAACGACCTCGAGACCTGCCATATACCCGACAACAACGGTTGACTCAAAATCACCTCTTTGCCCTTGGCGGATCCTTCCAGTGGGATGGCATGATCACCCACTTGTTCTGGACGAACAGGGCTGAGATAGGTGATCGGTACCTCCACCGTGCCCGCTCGACCCGGGTCAATGTGCTCGATGGTGATGAGCGTGTCACCAGGGGTTCGGAAGACGTTGACCACGAAGCCTTTGGCGCCCTCGAGCTCGCCACCATGCCAACCGCCTAACGTGCCAGTGATTTCCATCAGTACCTTCTTGTCTTGGAAGATTGGATCCAGAAGCCAGTTAGGAGCTGAAAACAGACTAAGTGAGATGTTGTTTTCTAATTGACCAGCTAGTCACTCACTCGAGTCATCCTCGTCCGCAGCCAGGACGCCTGGTGTCGGGGCCGAGTGCATAAAGCCTGCCGACCCCATGGTACGAGGCGTTGGTGCACTTGGATACGACGCGGCTGGGGTCGGAGCAGCAAACGGTGTTGGAGCAGCTGCTGGTGTCGGTGCAGACTATTATCGGGCGAATAAGCTATGGCAAATACCTGTGACTTGGTGGTGCTTACCCATGAGGAGTAACTTGCATCAGCTGGCCG
>JBBPQV010001292.1:0-11084 GCA_038092675.1 Boletus rufocinnamomeus | reverse complement strand
CCTGTACCCTGACAGGTGACGTGGGAAACCCTTGTTCCCTGGGTCAAGGGTTTACCATATCCGTTGTTCTTGCTTTGTACGAGTATCTTGAGCCGCTCGTCTATGTCGAGTCCAATGGCACCGTCCCCCTCAATAAACCTGCATGCGGTGGATGCCCACTGGAAGAGATGCTGGGAGTGGCGGACAAGCAGTCGACACCACCCCTGGTTCGGCCAGGTAGATTCGAGCTCGTTGTGATGCTGCAAGCAGTGACGAATAAACTTCCCAATGTCCTCATCGACGATATTCTGAGCAATATCACCCATCTGTTTATGGGCGATATGCGGGCCAGATGGAAGTGCAGCGAGGATGTCACTCTCCGGGCGAGCGGTGATAAAAAAGCGAAGGTTTGTCGGGAGTTTCTTTTCAGCGACTTGCTCAAAGAAGACGCGCAGAAGGTCTCGGCGATTGGACTGATCCCCACTTTCGTCAAGGGCATCCACCACAATGATCAGCGGCCCGATAGTATGGAGGTGCTTGCTGGGTTCAATGATGAGTCGCTTGACTTGCTCTGAGAGCGATACCGACGTGCGGAGCGATCGATTGTTCTTCACAATTCGACAGAGTTCGGACTTGTACTGAGGGTTGTAGTCGGAGAGATTGCGGGCGATGGTGCTGAAAAAGTTTTGCGGGTTGCGTTGCGTGACATCACTACGGAGGAAGCAATACGACGAGCCTAACCTCTCTTGCTCGTCGTACAGTTGAGCAATCGAGTGAGCAACCGCTGATTTGCCTGATCCGGCGACGCCAGTGAGAAGGCATACTCGTGGGGCATCCTCGTCGGGATTGTTGAGGATGTCGCAAATCTCTCGGATGATGTACTCGCGAGTCCCTGGCAAGCATACCTTTTCCGCCACGTGTCTGGCACCAACCGCATAGGGCATGTCGTTCAAGTCGATGGATTCAGCTATGTCCCAGATGTAAGCATCTTTCCGCAATCTCAAGAAGGGGTACCTACTTATGTCCTGCACGGCATTCATCATACGAAAGACGGTGACGCCAGACTGTAGTGTAACTCCTTCCAAGAACGCGGCTTTCAGGTCTCGGAGCTTGTTTTCGTAATCCGTGATTTTTGCATCGACGTCTAAGAACGTGTATTTCGCAGTCCGAGTCCCTATGGATGGAGGTCAGTGATGGGCATGGAAAGCCGACGACGACTGACAGAAGTTATTTTGCTTGGCATATTCAGCGATGAAGTACCCGCACTCCGTCACCTGCTGGATGAGAACCTTGATGGGCTCACTGTGCGCCTTGACTACCTTCAAGCACTCGGCATCCTCGACGAAGGTAAAGACATCGCTCATAGTTCCCGCTAAGCGAATGACCCGGTCATCACGATTTTGCTGGTTTACGAGCACCTGAGAGGGAACACACTCAGCGATGAGCGCATGTGAGGATATTCAGTAAGAGACAGACCTGGTTTGCAGCGGATATAACAGACCAAGCCAGTGAAGTATACGGATGGATCTGTGCGACATTCAGACTCGAAAGGGAGTCGAGAAGTTAAATACCAGATACCTGTGCGATATCAGCCACGGTCTTGTTAAAACGAGCCATCCTTTGCAATAGAACGCCCCATGTATTCTCGAATGTCTGTACCTCGGTCACGACATTTGTACCAGCATTGATCGCTGAATTCAGGAGGCCGACAGTTTGAGGTGTGGCGCCGAGTGCGCCGAGCATTTCTGTCGCCTTGTTGACAGCATCGGTAGCTTGAAGTTCATTTGCATCAATACCTCCGCGCGTCTCAGCAATCAATGCGAATTTGATCTTGACCCCGGAAGAATCCATTTGCCCATCGGAGGTTTCCTTGTCAAGAAGCTCTTCAAGCACTTTTATCATGGTGTTTGTGTCAGTAAATCATAGCATACAGAGTATCTTCGTACCGCCATTCTTCAATCTCCCCAGTATCCCGCTGATGGTATCGGTGAAACTTCCCACAAGCTTGTCCTGTCTCATGTACTGCTTCCGGTAAACCTTTGCGAGGAGGACGGAATGATCGTTCCCGTCACTGACAAGAGTTAGTTCGCTGGGGTCAAGCAATACACATGTACCCACAAATATAAAATTTCACTCCATGAAATGCGATTCTTTTTCTCCTTTGCCTGCTTCGTTGACCGCGGGGTATCGTCTACGGAAAATCGGATCTGGTATTGCCTCGCTACCAGGAACTTACGCCGCGCTGGAGCGCGAAGTTCGATGTCTGAAAATTTGTGAGTCGGCGGGTAATGGAAGGTCGAACCCCGCTACCCCACCATTAATAGTGATTTTTTTCGCCCTGGAACCACATTCAGCACACTCCTGAGAAAATGGTTGATATACATACACGTTTACATTCTGAGCGATACTTTGAGCCGGCTTGGTGGTATCCATAATGGTATAATGGTATAGGTGAAGCTGGTGAATATACGATGACTGGGAGCAATAGGTTGTAGCTGTGAGGTGAGATGTGGGTCCATTGTTTGCGGTTGCCGTATGCTGTGGGCGCGGGCGCTAACAGGCACATGGCGACCGCGGCCCGCAGGCTCCACATCCCCGCACTAGAACCGCATTCCTGAACCTTTGGTGAAGGCCTTGTGCGTTGCTTGCCAGTCTTGATGGTCCTACTCGATTGGTCAATGTCCCATTGATTTCACTGCTGGTCGTTCGTTTTCAACCCCTGAAGCATAAGATGAGGTGAATACAGCCCACTCTTTGAAAGAGATTCGACTGCTCGTCCACGGGGAACGAACCACCTACTGGTAAATGAGCAGAAGTAGAGGAACTCCACACCAGCTACCTACAATGGTGATGCTTCGTTCGCGCGTATTATTGACACAACCATAGACAGCTTAAATTAAGGTGCACAGAATCGTCGCACGACTCTTGGATTGCGAGAAGAAGAGCGCCGGCGAGCGGTCCGTACGCGCTATCGAGAAATAGGCTGGGGGGTACAAGAACATAGCATCGCAAATCATGATATAGCGAACAGAAGGTAAGTCTGGCTTGCAAATGGCTAGGTATGAGTTTACTGGCAGTGCGACAGCGGCATGCAAAACAATGAGGACGTACTGGCAAGGATGAAGGATATCATCGACGAGGGACCCCTACAGATCGAAGGGACCGAATGATACGAACACCACCATTTCCACCGTGTTGGCACCTCCAAACAGCTTGCGAGATAGTGAAGAGGATTGAGCTCGACGCGTGCTCATCGCCTCCGTGCTCGTCTTCTTTGGATTCCTGATATGGTTCGTGTTGGAGCTACGAAATTAGACCGAGGGCTGAGCATCGCATTCTGGTAGACGTTGCGCGTATCATCCGGTGTGGGTGGTTCTTGCAGGCAAGCCACAATGTTGCTGGTAGACGGGCACCGAGTCGCTGCCATGCATCCTACCATCATCGTCATGCACCCACCTTTTCGCCCTCCGTGCGGCCAAGGATACCCCGAAAACGTTGACGTCGTCGCCATAGTCCGTCTTGACCATGCAGCGTGTGGCACCCGCACTCGGATCTTCTCCATAGGGAACATCCTTTACCAAAGAAGCCTCAGCATGGTGACTACTATTTGAAAAGTTTTATCGTCACGCTAGAAGCGCGTCTTTGAACATTGTTAACTTGTTCATGGTTGGGTGAGAGTGGCGTTCACTGGTATTTGTGCGAGGATGATGAGTTGATCATGGTGCAACGCCGCCGGATCTAGGCGTCTGATCACCTGTCGGTTACTACCATCTTCCAAGATGGCTACAGACTTTGAACTGCATTGTCCTACAAGTACAACTCACCCGAGTGTCTTCACTGCTCTTTATCAGCTAGGAGACTCGGCCGTCCTTTGGAAAGCTTCTCGGCTTTGTGTAGCGGGTTGGGGCTTGCCAGCTTGGGTTTTGAACATAACCCCGTCGCGGTGTTTCTAGACAAGCCGTGACTCCGCGCACTCCGAGAAATTGCACCTCAGGGGGCCCGTTCAGGGGAGGCTAAGACGCGTTTGTGGCAAATGATCTGAATCCTAGTCCTAGTAGCGACTTGCTCATTGATACCCCCACTCCCTCAGTGATCATCTTACTCGCGGCGTCAGCAAATCCATTACAAGATCTCGAAAACAGCGCAACTCAATCGAATCTCTGCGCTCGCCTGTACGCGGCTACACATCATGTTTAGTTCAGAATACCCCCCGAGTGAGACCTCAAAACTTCCGCAGCACCGTCGTCCCAGGATGCCTTGAACAACTCTGTCCTTGCAAGCCCGACTTCTTGGATATATTTGCTGCATCGGAAGTAGTCAGACCTCCCAGACGGTGTATGTGAGTATTCGTAGTCATTTTACCTGGAACATCACTTTAGTTCGTGTCATCAGTCTGGAAAGGTAGCTTATATCTTCTCTGCCCCCCCTCGTTTTCATAGGCTGTATCCTGATTCCAGAGCTGTCTGAAAACCTGCGTTTAACACACCGGGATGCACGCGAGTTGATTCATTACCCAACATGAACCTTCAGTCGTCAAGCAGCCCCCTTCGGACGTCGTGTGCAGAGAATTTAGAAGTATGTAAGGGAGAGCGAGCTTCCCCTCGAAAGCAGCTAGCCAGCTCTCCTGTTTCTCATGGCAAGATGCACTTCTAATCTTTCTCAGCGCTCCCACAAATGGAACCATATTCTATGCGAGATCCAACTGTATCGTCGACGGGTTCCCGTAAGTCTACCTATTTTTCCACGTCCCAGCCACGTGCACTGTCTATCCTAGATCTACTCCGGTAATGTCGACTGGGATCTCCTCTCCTGCCCTACCACTGGATGCCCAACACGCTGGACCAGCGTGTTTTCACCATTTGTCAAACCCTCTGAAGATTCACTGTATTGTACAAGTTCTTCCCGCTGATTCTCGGAGTTGGTGGTTGGAATATGAATCTGGTATGTAACCCACTCCAAGTAGATGCTTTCTAGCACTTCTTGGCATTCATCTATGGATTCCGACCGAGAGATTCTAACTACGCTTTTTTCTAGATTTTTACATATGATATGGCGTGTGCAAACATAGAATCGCCCTTTCACCAAACTTTTTGTCGCGCCGGGCTATAGCACTATCGAGTCGGTGCGGAGTTTCGACTTTCAGGCTTTCACTGCCAACTGTCAGGCCTTCAGGTTCCAATTTAAGACCTCCAAAGCGCGACACGCCGGAGTTTTCTCACTTTGTACTTGACCTGGAGAACCTCCGAGTTTCATCCCTTTGGTTCGCAGGCGCGATCTTTCGGATCTGGGGGCCCCGGTCATTTTGAGAGATGATTTTGTTGCATTACAAGCTTTATAATGGACTACTGTTGGTTTTTTGTCTTTCGTTTGAGTACATGAATACTTGTCTCCCATGATTTTTTCAAGTGTGTTGGATATTGGATGTACATGGTACTCTGAAAGATTTGATGCATAAACAATGCTTATAACAGTAATGTGCCTCTTGGTCTCCTCGCGCCTCTCGCGCCTAACCCCATTCACTGATGTTTTCTGCTTCTACCTATCTTGTCAAAACTCTTCTTGCACTCTCCCTCGTCTTGATTTCCTCGATGGTTTTTGGAATCGGTAAGAAAAAGTGGGATCCAAAGGGCAAGGTGAGTACAAACTCTCATATCCTGGTTTTACTTGGCGTTGCGTTTTTGTGATTCCATGGACAGAACAACATCGTACAACTCTTTCCTCCCGTTTTACTATCTCTATCTAGATGATATGACCCTACCCATGTCACTAACGCTCTCATATTAGCACGTCTACATTACAGGCGGTAGTCAAGGTCTCGGACTCGCGCTCGCAAAAATTCTTGCAAAGAGAGGTGCCAACATTTCCATTGTTGCACGGACACAGAGCAAGCTAGACGATGCGCTGAAGGAGCTCGAGGTGGGTATAGCCCGTAATCCACATTATCTTGCCCTCACTCTTCCTCTCCTTGCTGTTTGGCGCTCGAACCGCACCTTCATCATTGGTACTGTCGTTGCACCACCTGCATAGGCGCTCCGTGTATCCCCTACGCAATCCTTCCAAGCGTTTTCCTTCTCCCTTTCCACTGCTTCAGCGTCTGCTGAGGCTTTGGTAGCGGCGACGGCTGGTCAGAACGAATTCCCAGACGCTGTCTTTTGTTGTGCAGGTGCTGCAAAGCCCATGTTTATCGTGGACATGGGGGAAGCAGAGGTGGAAGGGGGAATGAGAGATGGCTATTGGGTACAGGCTTGGACTGCTTGGGTAAGTTGGCATCGCCTCTTATCTCTTCATTTATTTACAATCATATTAGGCAGCTGCAAAAGAGATGGCAAAGAGAGGGAAGAAGGGCAAAATCGTACTCGTTTCTTCGACCCTTGGATTCATGTCGTTTGTGGGTTATGCTTCGTACTCTCCCGCCAAGCATGCTTTGAGAGGTATGCTTGCCCGTGCTCTCGTGTTGTCTATTTGGTGTTGAGTGCTACTCCTGGACTGTAGGCCTAGCGGAATGTCTTCGCTCTGAGGGACTTCTCTATGGTATCACCACCCACATCTTCTTCCCCCCCACGATGTACACGCCTGGTTTCGATGAGGAGAACAAGACCAAGCCTGCCATCACGCGTAAAATTGAGTCAACGGACGAAGGACTAACTGCAGAGCAAGCTGCCCAGGGTCTCTTCAAAGGCGTCGAGAACGGCGAGTTCCATATCACGGCGGATTTAATTACGAGTTTGTTCAAGGCCTCGACGAGAGGGAGCTCACCGAGAGGAAACGCGTTGTTCGACACCGTGCTGGATTTCGTTGCCTTGGTTGGTCCTCTTTCCCGTCTTACTCATCTGTCCTTGCGCTGGTCTGGTGGCTGACGCATGTCGCGTTAGATCGGAGTGCCCATTTGGCGTCATTCGGTCGATAACCAGATCGTTGCGCACCGGGAAGAACACAACACCTATCTGAGGCAAAAGGGGTTCTTTGACGATTCGGCGTGACAGACCCGTTCCTTGTTGGACTGTGATCATTGCTTACGTTTGGAATGTGGCCGGCCCGACACTGCCCTTGGGATTGCGTCTTGTAATTTGCCTTGGATGATACCATCGTATATCCGTGTTCTCTTTGTCGGCTTTTGCTTTGAAGTTCGTTTTCTTGAGAGTAGGTTTTGCTATTGTCCGTCTTATAATGCCCTATACCATCAAAACTGACGCCGCAAGAGTTGTACTCGTTTTTATCTTTGAGTCTTGGAGCATCGATGCTAGCTTTCACCCGAAGCCGTTTCCCCGCTCCAACTCGGTCTTGGCCTTGGCAATTCATTGACTAGAATTACTGGATCGGCCGCGTGTATCATATCCGGTTCTTTGTGCCTAGGTTCGACAAAGGTACTGCGCCTCCTGCACTGGTTAGCTCGAGGCTGTCAGCACTGTCCCTGCTGACAACTCCGATTATGAATCCCTCCGACGCACGTCGCCCCGCTCATGCACCACCGCCCCATACCTGCGGTCAGCGTTGGCCGATGCGGGCCTCCTTTCAAATACGATCGTGTTTGGACGGGGACTTGCAGCTGACTAGCAAACCGGATTCACCCGTGCCGAGAAGAAAGGAGAATGTTCTCCGATACTATATGCCATTATGCGGGGGTTCATGACGACCGGGCGTCGCACGCAGGTCAGTTGTGCCCGCTCCGATACTCATTATTTGTCCGGATCTTTGGGTACGAGCCTGCGAGGGTGACCTGGACGTTTGCGTCAGGGATGCGAGTCATCCCGAAAGCGACGAACTACTCGCGGGAACAGGGGCAACGTACCCCGAGTTCGTTGCGGCGGCGTTCACCTTCCAACTTGGGGCCCGTTCGGATTCATGGTTTGTTCACATGTATCACCGACCGGTCGAACGTGCTTCCGCGGACCGTTCCTCGTGCGATGTGCGTTCATCCCATTCATTAATCGGTTTCTTAGCGGAAAGCCGCCGAGTCGCACAGGATATGGACTGTGCACGATCCGGGTGAAAGGGATGATGTCTCGTTCATTGTTTTGATCCGAGACTGATCAACTCAACCCCACAGCCTCTACGGCGCACCATTTCATCTACGGCATGTCTTCGGCTTGGTGTGCCCGAATGATGCACACAGACACCCATCGGCCGGTTGGGTAACGAACGCCATCGAACCCAGAACCCTTCATTTACGGTTGCTATTAATATTTGGCTCGGGTCTGCTTCCAGGGGATATAAAGTGGGGGGACGCGAGAATCATTGGCGTTAACTTGATCACCCAACACCAACTTCCCCCTCGTCTCCTTCGCATCTACGAACAGACTTATTAGCTAGGGACGATCATGCACTTCTTCGAGACAGTACTTTCGCTTGCTCTCTTGGCTGGCTCAGCTTTGGCTCAGTCGACTCAGCTTACGTTTCCTACCCCTGGAACTGTTCTCACCGCCGGCAGCAGCATCACCGTGCAAGTCGGTATGGGGGTAAGTATGCGTGTCGTCGTGATGTATATACTGCTCACCCGTGTGTTCAGGGCTACCCCGAAAACATTGACGTCGTTGCCATAGTCATCGGTCTCGCACCATGCTACGGTGGTACATGCTACCCCGCGAGCTCCTTTATGGGCAACATCCTTTACCAGGGACCCTACACTCCTCAATCTGGGGCCTATTTTGCAAACTATACTGTCACGGTTCCGCAGAGTTTCCCTGCTGGGAGCGCGTCTTTAAATGTCATCAACCTTTTCATGGTTGGGGTGAGTGTTTCGTACCATGTACGTGCGAGGACATGAATTGATATAATTTGGGCCTAGGCGTCCTATGAGCCCATCGTGGACTATTTGAACGAGAACGTCACTGTCGTCGCTTGAGGCTTTTCTATTTTATTCCCGTTTACTGACCGCGGAGGGTTGCTTGAGTATACGGCTAGCTGATCATATCATGGACTTTGGAAAAGGATAACTCGGACTTCGTACTGAATCAACGGTCGTCTGCGATGTAATTGTACTTTACTTTCATATGTTACATGTAGCCTACACAAGTTGCGGACTCTGCCTCTCAGAAATTTTACCACGCTTCCTTCCGAGAGGTCCATTTCAAGCTCGGACTTTGAGCAATCCAACCCATACAATGTTTCGCGGGCATGGAGTCAGTACAACCTCCGTTCCGTCTCCTACCTCGCTGTGCTCACTTGGAACTAGCTTCGTGCCTCACGGACAGCATACTTGGCCTCGACGGGTGCGGTCGGGACTCTCGTTGCTGAGGCCAGCAACAACGAAGACCAGAGCACGTCAACAGACATGGTACCAGACGCACCAGCTGAGAGCGCAAACTCGGAAGCCAACCTTGTTTCGGTTGTGGTCGAATCTGAACCACCAAAGACGATCTTTGCAGACCTTCCGGATAAGGTGCCCACCGTTCACCTACTCACTTTTTCCCTCGCTGGTGTCTGGGACATCTAAATTAATTTTCTTTTCTGACAGTTCTCGATATACCCAAGCCCTACGGCAACATTGGTCCTTCTCGACACGCCTTCATCGCTCGAGCTACGTATTGGTCAAGTTAGACGTGAAGTGTGTGGGTACTACTCGGGTGCACGAACACAGGTGCAGGGCGTGATAGACCGATGGATTCACGTCGAAGAAGCGGTCGAATGTACGTCCCTTTTCTGGGCTCTACCGCTCTGCCTCTACCTTTGAAGCCCCTGATGTGACCTGGCCTGACCCCGGTTCTCCTAGCGCGTTTGAAATCCTTCCGGGATCCCGCGGAGCCTCTCAATCCCGGCCTGCTCTACACGGGTGTATCCGCGTTGACGGCGTCCGTCGTCGTTCGTTCTCGCTCGCTCCCTGTACGATTCCTCCTCCCACCCCTTTCCTTTATCGGGGCGTTTGCGTATTTCCTCCCGCGCACGGCGGATCGCGTGGGTGGTTGGGTTGAAGAACTCGAAGGCAGATACGCACCGCGCGTTGGCGAGATCAGGCGGACGGGGGTCGCACATACGAGCATGACGTTGGGTATGCTCGGAGAGAAGTATAGAGAAGGAAAAGAAGGATTGGGCAGGGGTACGAGGAGGGTGGTCGAGGGAATCGAGAGCAATACGGGCTTGAGGTTGAGTGGGGCGTTTGGATGGACGAGTGCTGGGGATGATAGAAATAAAAAGTCGGGGTCTGACGAGAACAAAACTGCATAGACTTTAGGGACTAGACGCATTTTCGTATATATATTTTTCACTGCGTCTCCGGACGATTCAGGTCTCTAGCATTCGTTCTCGAGGAACCCATGCATGGTGTACTGTATAAATGGTGCATGATGGTGGTTGAAAGGATCCTGCACTTGGAACAAATCTGGAGATAGCACGATGATGAGGGAGTAAGGCCTATCACTCCATAAACTCGACCGACCGTGCGCCGACTCCTCACTTCTTTTTCGCACCACCTCCCTTCGTCGGTCTCTCCATGGCCGTCGTCGGCTCCTTTTCACCCTCCACACCTACCTGGAACTCAAGCCACTGATCCGCCGCAATCTCCACACCAAAGTGTTTCTTGGAGCGCGCATACGATCCGTCCCCTCCTCCTCTTCGTCCTGAGTGGGAGTGTTTCTTTTAGATGTGGGACCGACCGTAGGGGAACGTCGAGTCACGAATGCCAGCGGGTGCATGTGTGTATGGCCCGTTCTGGCGCAGCGCAGAGGAAACCCTTGGATAAGCAGAGTGCCATGATTTTGAATGTCGTAGATACCAGACACGTTTGGTCGAAGAGCGGAGAGGTCACGTGGTGAGAGGTTTATTTAATTCTGAGGCTTTTGCCAAACAAACACTCCTCTTTTCCCTACTATCTGATTTTCGGTGGAATGGGAAAAGATGTGGTGCTACATACTGTGATTCGATTCGCCAAGAAGCGCAGTTCACATTGCCTGATTTTCACCTCGCCTTTCCGAGTCACAACCCTCAGGTACAGCATGCTTCGAAGACCTGCACTATTACCTCATTGGATTGCCTCGTGTTTACTTGGAGTGAACACTCGAACATCTTACGATCCGGACTTCACACTCTGGTGCTTCCTGCGCAACGTGCTCCCCATGCCAGGCTGGCCAGCCTGCACCTTCTTTAACTCTATATCAGTCTGTCGTCCCACT